>JAKWIY010001335.1:0-21693 GCA_027704805.1 Solanum corneliomulleri | reverse complement strand
ATCCGGTTATCATCAATTGAAAATATGGGCAACGGATGTGCCAAAGACTGCTTTTCGAACCAGGTATGGGCCTTACGAATTTGTAATGATGTATTTTGGTCTTACGAATGCCCCTGCTGCTTTCATGAGCTTGATGAACGGGATTTTTAAGCCATATGTGGATCTCTTTGTGATCGTGTTTATTGATGATATAGTGATATACTCCAAGAGTAAGAAGGAACATGAGGAGCATTTGAGAATTGTGTTGGAAGTATTAAGGGAGAAAATGCTTTATGCCAAATTCTCCAAGTGTGAGTTTTGGCTAGATTCAGTGTCCTTCTTGGGGCACGTGGTTTCTAAGGATGGAGTGATGGTGGATCCTTCTAAGATTGAGACAGTGAAGAATTGGGTAAGACCTACTAATGAGTCAGAAATAAGGAGCTTTGTTGGTTTAGCTAGCTATTACCGTCGATTTGTCAAGGGATTCTCTTCCATTGCTTCCCAATTGACGAACTTGACTAAGCAGAATGTTCCATTTGTATGGTCGGATGAATGTGAGGAAAGCTTTTAGAAACTCAAGACCTTGCTGACTACTGCACCTATCCTTACTTTGCCAATAGAGAGTAAGAACTTCATTGTTTATTGTGATGCATCCTATTCTGGTTTGGGTGCAGTGCTAATGCAAGAGAAGAATGTAATTGCTTATGCTTCGAGGCAATTAAAGGTGCATGAACGTAACTATCGACCCATGATTTGGAGTTGGCTGCGGTAGTGTTTGCATTAAAGCAACGGAGACACTATCTATATGGGTAAGTTAATGTGAAGTCTTACGGATCATCGTAGCCTACAGTATGTCTTTACTCAGAAAGATTTGAATTTGAGACAGAGGAGATGGATGGAAATACTGAAGGACTACGATATCACTATTCTGTATCATCCGGGAAAAGCTAATGTTGTGGCAGATGCTTTAAGTAGAAAGGCAGGAAGCATGGGAAGTCTAGCTAACTTGCAAGTTTCTAGATGCCCATTGGCTAGAGAAATCCAAAACTTGGCTAATGACTTAATGAGGCTAGAAGTAAATGACAAGGGAGGATTTTTAGCCCGTGTGGAGGCGAGATCTTCTTTTCTTGACAAGATCAAGGGAAAACAGTTTGATGATGAGAAACTAAGCCGAATTCGGGATATGGTGTTGCGAGGAGAGGCTAAAGAGGCAATAATTGATGAGGAAGGTGTTTTGAGGATTAAGGGAAGGGTATGTGTGCCCCGTGTTGATGACTTGATCCACACTATTCTTACAGAGGCTCATAGTTCCGGATATTCTATACATCCTGGTGCAACCAAGATGTACCGTGACCTAAAGCAACACTTTTGGTGGAGTCGAATGAAGCGCGACATTGTTGATTTTGTTGCCAAATGTCCAAGTTGTCAGCAAGTAAAGTATGAACACCAGAGGCCTGGAGGAACACTTCAGAGAATGCCCATTCCTGAATGGAAGTGGGAGAGAATTGCAATGGACTTCGTGGTTGGTCTTCCAAAGACATTGGGAAAGTTCGATTCTATTTGGGTAATTGTGGACAGATTAACTAAGTCTGCTCACTTCATTCCGGTCAAGGTGACCTACAATGCAGAGAAGTTAGCCAAACTCTACATCTCAGAAATTGTCTGATTACATGGAGTTCCACTTTCCATCATATCAGATAGAGGTACGCAGTTTACTTCTAAGTTTTGGAAAACATTGCATGCTGAATTGGGTACTAGGTTGGACCTTAGTACTGCATTTCACCCTCAAGCCGATGGTCAGTCTGAGCGAACGATTCAGGTATTGGAAGATATGCTTCGTGCATGTGTGATAGAATTTGGTGGTCATTGGGATAACTTCTTACCCTTAGCGGGGTTTTCATACAATAGTAGCTATCACTCAAGCATTGATATGGCTCCATTTGAAGCATTGTATAGGAGGAGATGTAGGTCTCCCATTGGTTGGTTTGATGCATTTGAGGTTAGACCTTGGGGTACTGACCTTTGAGGGATTCATTAGAAAAGGTGAAGTCTATTCAAGAAAAGCTTTTAGCGGCTCAAAGCAGGCAAAAGGAATATGCAGATCAAAAGGTTAGAGACTTGGAGTTCATGGAGGGTGAGCAAGTCTTGCTAAAGGTTTCGCCCATGAAAGGGGTGATGTGGTTTTGTAAAAGGGGTAAGCTAAGCCCAAGGTATATTGGACCATTTGAAGTACTTAAGCGAGTAGGGGAGGTGGCTTATGAATTAGCCTTGCCTCCAGGGCTGTCAGGAGTGCATCCGGCATTTCATGTGTCTATGTTGAAAAGATACCATGGGGATGGAAACTACATCATTCGTTGGGATTCATTTCTGCTTGATGAGAATTTGACTTATGAGGAGGAGCCTGTTGCCATTCTAGATAGAGAAATTCGCAAGTTGAGATCAAGGGAAATTGCATCCATCAAAGTTCAATGGAAGAATCGACCAGTTGAAGAGGCCACTTGGGAGAAGGAGGCTGATATGCAAGAAAAATACCCACACCTGTTTACAGATTCAGGTACTCCTTTTCGCCCTTGTTTCTTTTCTTATGATCGTTCGAGGACGAACGATGGGTAAATTGGTATCTATTATAACGACCTGTTTAGTCATTTTGAGCAGCAGATTTTATTTCTGGAAAAGCTGGCTGAGACGACGGATCCCACGACGAACCGTCATGGGTACGAAGGACCGTCTAGGGGGTCTCGTTCCAAAACACTTAGAATTCTGAAATTTGGGTACTGAAATCAACTCTCTGAACTTCGGGACGGAATGGAAGGACGGACCGTCGTAGGAACGACGGACCGTCACACATCTTCCACAGAAATTAAGTCTCTGAACTTTGTGACGGACCGTCGCAGGCACGATGGGCCGTTAGAGGCTGCGTAATCCCAGGCTGGGCCGAATTTCTGTTAAATGTTTTAAGGGGCGTTTCGGACTATTCCTGTTATAATTATAAAGTTAGTGGTTTAATATTAATAATTCAATTACTTAGGGGTTAAAGGAGAGAACCTTGAGTAATTAGTGGGTTACTGTTGTCATCTTTTATACTTAATTATGAGTTAATTAGGGTAAAAGAAAGAGGGTTTGAATAAGAAAAATAGAAAGAACAGAGAGAGGGAGAAGAACGATCGAGAGAGAGGAGAAACGAAGAGGAAAGCAAAGCATTGGGAAATTAGATTGCTTGATCACAATTCTTCGGTGGAGGTAGGTTATGGTTTATGCTATTAGTAGTAGACTCTTAATAGCGAATGATATGTGTTGGGTAGTATTATAAAACCTTCTATATGCTTAATTGTGTGCTTACATGATGTGATTATATAATTGTGATGAATAAGCATGATGAGGCTATTGAATCTCTAATCCTAATTTACTTTGTTAATGATGATGCCTTGGTATAAAAGAAGGCTTGATGAACTAAAGTAATGAGATGATGATGCCTTGGTATAAAAGAAGGATTGATGAATTAATAGAATGAGATTAGTGGAGGGTGTCACGAACCGACACGTAGAATTAGGGTATCGGTGTCATGAACTGACACGTAGAATTAGGGGATCGGGTGTCACGAACCGACACGTAGAATTAGGGGATCAGAGTGTCACGTTCCGACACATAGTAGTAGGGGAGCGGAGTGTCACGTACCGACACAAGAGGAATAAAGATAATGAATCTTGAAATTATGTTAATAAATTCGAATGAAAAGAACCTATTTCCCAAATGAGTATGGTGTGGATTGAGTTTGGTTCTCATAGGTGTGTTTGATGTTGTTACACATGATTTGTGAACTTGTTGTTTTCACCTGTTGAGTAATATGGTTGATTTTATGTATTTATCTGATATATACTGTTTTCTATTTTGAGTTGGCCGATGATACCTACTCAGTACTTGTGCCTTGTACTGACCCGTACTTGTATTTGTTTTCTTGATTATTTGTGGAGTGCAGCAAACGTGCCATCGTATTCAACTCAATCGCAACTCTAGCCAGTCTTCATTACACCGGATTTCAGGGTGAGCTAATGCTTCTAGCTTGGACTGAATCTTCCTCTTCATGTCTTGATGCCTTGAACTTCCGGCATGGACTAGCTTTTTACTTATTTTAGCTTCTTAGATACTCTTAGATTAGTAATTTGAGGATAGATGTTCTTGTGATGATGACTTCCAGATTTTGGGGATAATAATAGTTATTGAGTTTTAGAAGTTATTTAATCGATGTTCATTAATGAGATTTAAGTCTTCCGCATTACTTTCTGTTGATATTATATTAAAATGTTGGATTTTGTATTGGTTGGTTCGCTCACATAGGAGGGTAAGTGTGGGTGCCACTCGGGGCTCGATATGGGTCGTGACAGTATCGCGCGTCGCGATGGATACTATATCTCGAGAGACGTATCGCGCGCCGTGACGGTTACTATTATCGAGGATCGTGTCGTGCGCCGCAACAGATACATGTACAGATATATCCCCTTTGGGTCCCGGACTGAGAGACAGCGGGTGTGTATCACTAGGTCAGACATGCATCATGGTACTTGACATTGCATTCCATTATATTGCACATACTTATCATTAATGAATTTGATATTTTGTTTTGCTGATCTAGTGAGTGCCTTTCTGCGGAACTTGTGATTGATGAATACTGAGCTTGTTGTTGAGGATATGTAATTTGTTGAAGTATTGTTAAGGATATGTAATTTATCAAAGTGTTGTTGTAAATTTGTGTAAGTATTATTGTTGAGGATATATAATTTGTTGAAGTGTCGTTGTTGAGGATATGTAATTTGTCAAAGTGTTGTTGTGGAGGATATATAATTTGTCTAAGTGTTGTTGTTGAGCTATGTGCTATGTAAACTGTGAATTGTTAGGTTGAGCTGATTTTTTTGCAGGTTGTAGCTGTGGAGGTTCGGTTGGGGTGGTAGGAGTACCCATATTTCATCCCCTTAGCTTGTGTTCAGAGGCTTACTTGATGAGTATCGTGTGGTTTGGTACTCACCCCTTGCTTCTACAATTTTTTTTGTAGGTTACTAGTTCGGAACATTGTGATATATTCATTTCTTTTCCGAGGCTTCTTGGAGAATTATGACGTAGTTGTTTGTCATTTCAGCGGACCTTCTTTCTTCTTAATTATGATCTTGTTCTATTTTAGAAACAAGGTCATTTGAGACTTGTAATTCTTATGAATCAATTGCAATAAGCTTGTTGTTGAGGATATGTAATTTGTTGAAGTGTTGTTGTTGAGGATATGCAATTTGTCAAAGTGTTGTTGTGGAGGATATGTAATTTTTTTAAGTATTGTTGTTGAGGATATGTAATTTGTTGAAGTGTTATTGTTGAGGATGTGTAATTTTTTAAAGTGTTGTTGTGGAGGATATGTAATTTTTCTAAGTGTTATTGTTGAGGATATGTAATTTGTTGAAGTGTTATTGTTAAGGATATGTAATTTTTCAAAGTGTTGTTGTGGAGGATATATAATTTGTCTATGTGTTGTTGTTGAGTTATGTGCTATGTAAACTGTGAGCTGTAAGGTGGTGCTGATTTTTATGCAGCTTGTAGTTGTGGAGGTTCCGTTGGAGTGGTAGGAGTACCCGTATTTCATTCCCTTAGCTTGTGTTTAGAGGTTTACTTGCTGAGTACCATGTGGTTTGGTACTCATCCCTTGCTTCTACAATTTTTTTGTAGGTTACTAGCCCAGAACTTTGTGATATATTCATTTCTTTTCTGAGGCTTCTTGGAGAATTGTGAGGTAGTTGTTTGTCATTTCAGCAGACCTTATTTCTTCTTAATTATGATCTTGTTCTATTTTAGAAACAAGGTCATTTGAGACTTGTAATTCTTTTGAATCAATTGCAATATTATAGAGGCATGTACACGTAGCCATCAGGTTTTGAGGGTATAATTTAAGTTGATAGTAAATTTTCCGCATTTTATTGTAATGGTTGAGTTTTAGGATGACTTGTCTTGGTGGGATAAGACGAGTGTTATCATGTCCATTTTTGGATCGTGACATAGTAGGGAGTCTAAACAACCCCAAGAAGAACAAAAAAGAATGAAACCAATGAAGAGATTCCAAGGCGCAATAAACATCAAAGGACAACTACTTCATTTGGATATGATATTGTAACATTTCCTCTTGAAAGTGAGCCTCAAACATTCAAGGAAGCAATGTTGTCTAGCGACTCAACCTATTGTCAAGAGGCTGTCAATACTGATATTGAATCAATCCTAAGCAATTATACCTGAGAGTTGGTTGATCTTCCTCCAGGCAAGGGTTCAAAATGGATCTTTAAAAAGATAATGAAAGATGATGAAACTGTTGACAAATATAACACAAGACTTGCTGTCAAAAGCTTTAAACAAAAAGAGTTCTTGATTAATTTGTCACAGACTCGCCAATGACTAGGATTACATCAATTCAGATGTTAATTGCTCTAGCTGCAATATACGGTCTTGAAATCCATCAAATGGATGTGAAAACTTCCTTCTTAAATGGAGAGCTGAAGGAAGAAATTTACATGAAACAACCTGAGGATTTTATAGTTTCTAATAAAGAAATGAAAGTGTGCAAACTTATTAAGTCAATTTATGGACTTAAACAAGCACCAAAACAATGGTATGCAAAGTTTGATCAAACCATGTTGAAAAATGGATTTAAGATCAATGAATGTGATAAATGTGTTTACATAAAGATACTCCAAATCAGAAAGTCATTGTATGCATATATGTAGATGACATGCTGATAATGAGCAAGAACATTGACAATATATTAATATCTACTAAGTGTATTCTCACCAATGAATTTGATATGAATGATCTAGGATTTGTTGATGTGATATTGGGAATTAAGATTCTCAATACTCCTAAGGGTTTAGCACTGTCTCAAGCTCATTATATTCAAAAGGCACTTGAAAAGTTCAAGTATTTAAATTTCATAAGGGCAAATACCCCAATTGATATGAACCTTCATCTTGCAAAGAATAAAGGTGAAAGTTAGTCTCAATTGGACTATGCCAGAGTGTCGGAAAGTTTGATGTATGACATGAATTATAAACGACAAGATATAGCTTGTGCTATCAGTAAACTGAGTCGATACACAAGTAATCCCAATCAAAATCATTGTTTGACAATGAAGAGAGTTTCGAGATATTTAGATGACACAAAATTATGATTTGCATTAACAACAGATATGCAACAGTTCTTGAAGGATACAGTGATGCAAATTGGATTACTGGGTCAACTGAAACAAAATCCACAAGTGGAACATTTTCCCTATTGGTGGAGGAGCAATATCTTAAAAATCATCCAAACAAACATGTATAGCTCTCTCTAGAATGAAGTCTGAATTCACAGCCTTAGACAAGGAAGGCGAAGAAGTTGAATGGCTCCAAAATTTCTTAGAAGATATTCCATTTTGGCCCAAACCAATGGCCCCTATATGCATATACTGTCACGACCCCAAACCGAGCCGCGAGTGGCACCCACACTTACCCTCCTAGGTGAGCGAACCAACCAATACAAAACCCAACATTTCAATATAATATCAACAGAAAGTAATGCAGAAGACTTAAATCTCATTAATGAACATTGATTAAATAACTTCTAAAACTCAACATCTATTATTCCCCAAAATCTGGAAGTCATCATCACAAGAACATGTATCCTCAAATTACTAAACTAAGAGTATCTAAGAAAGCAAAAGAAGTAAAAAGCTAGTCCATGCCGGAAGTCCAAGGCATCAAGACTTGAAGAAGAAGATCCGGTCCAAGCTAGAAGCATTAGCTCACCCTGAATTTCCGATGTAGTGAAGACTGGCTAGAGTTGCGGTTGAGTTGAAGTTGACGGTACGTTTGCTGCACTCCACAAATAACAAAGAAAGAAACATACAAGTAGGGGTCAGTACAAACACAAGTACTGAGTAGGTATCATCGGCCAACTCAAAATAGAAAACAATATATATAAGTTAATATCATAAATCAACTATAATACTCAACATGTAGCAACAACAAGTACTATAATCATCAATAAGTACTACCAAGTTCATCCATGAGGACTCAAGCCTCAATACCATACTCGTTTGGGAATTAGGTTCATTAGATTGAGTATATTAACATATTTTAAGATTCATTATCTTTATTCCTCTCGTGTCGGTACGTGACACTCCGCTCCATATACTATCCTTGTGTCGAAACGTGACACTCCGATCCTCATATACTATCCTGGTGCAGGAACGTGGCACTCCGATCCTCATTCTATCCTGGTACCGGAACGTGGCACCCGATCCATATTCTATCCTGGTGTCGGAACGTGACACTCCGATCCTCATATACTATCCTGGTACCGGACCGTGGCACCCGATCCTCTATTTCTATCCTGGTATCGGAACGTGGCACCCGATCCTCTATTTCTATCTTGGTACCGGAACGTGGCACCCGATCCCCTAATCTCACTACTTTCGTTCGTCAAGCCTTCTTTTATTCCAAGGCATCATCATTAACAAAGTAGATTAGGGTTTATTTCAAGATTTAGGATTCAATAGCTTCATCATGCTTATTATATCAAAATCACAGAGTCACATTCATGCAAACATACAATTAAGCATATAGAAGGGTTTACAATACTACCAATACATATCATTCGCTATTAAGAGTCTACTACGAATAGTATATAAAAACTATAACCTACCTCCACCGAAGAATTGTGATCAAGCAAGCTAATCCTCAAAGCAGCGTTTCTTCTTCTCTCTCGTTCGATCGATCCTCTCTCTCTCTCTTGTTCTTTCTATTTTTCTTATTCAAACCCTCTTTCTTTTACCCTAATTAGTATATAATTAAGTTTAAAAGATGACCATAGTAATCCACTAATTCACTCAAGGTTATCTCTTTTAACCCCCAAAATTGAGTTATTAATATTAACCCACTAACTTTATAATTAAAGCAGGAATAGTCAAAAACGTCCCTTAAAACATTTAAAGAAATCCGACCCAGACTGGGATTACGCAACCTGTGACAGCCCGTCGTGCCTGCGACGGTCCGTCCTGCAGGTCGTCGCAAAGTTCAGAGACTCAATTTCTACTAAAGAATCTGTGACGGTCCGTCCAGCCATTCCGTCACGAAGTTCAGAGAGTCGATTTCAGTACCCAAATTTCAGAATTCTAAGTGTTTTGGAACGAGACACCCTCGACGGTCCGTCGTGCCCATGACGGTCCGTCGTGGGGTCCTTCCTATCAGCCAGTTTTTCCAGAAATAAAATCTGCTGCTCAAAACGACTAAACAGGTCGTTACAATAGATACCAATTTACCCATCGTTTGTCCTCGAACGAACACAAGAAAAGAAACAAGGGCGAAAAGGAGTACCTGAATCTGTAAACAGATGTGGGTATTTTTCTCAAATATCAGCCTCCTTCTCCCAAGTGGCCTCTTCAACTGGTCGATTCTTCCTTTTAACTTTGATGGATGCAATCTCCCTCGACCTCAACTTTCGAATTTCTCTATCTAGAATGGCAACAGGCTCCTCCTCATAAGACAAATTCTCATCAAGCAGAACCGAATCCCAACGAATGATGTAGTTTCCATCCCCATGGTATCTTTTCAACATGGACACATGAAATACCGGATGCACTCCAGACAGCCGTGGAGGCAAGGCTAATTCATAAGCCACCTTCCCTACTCGCTTAAGTACTTCAAATGGTCCAATATACCTTGGGCTTAGCTTACCTCTTTTACCAAACCGCATCACCCCTTTCATGGGTGAAACCTTCAGCAAGACTTGCTCACCCTTCATAAACTCCAAGTCTCTAACCTTTCGATCTACATATTCCTTTTGCCTACTTTGCGCCGCTAAAATCATCTCTTGAATAGATTTCACTTTTCTAATGAATCCCTCAAAAGGTCAGTACCCCAAGGTCTAACCTCAAATGCATCAAACCAACCAATGGGAGACCTACATCTCCTCCCATACAATGCTTCAAATGGAGCCATGTCAATGCTGGAGTGATAGCTATTATTGTATGAAAACTCCGCTAAGGGTAAGAAGTTATCCCAATGACCACCAAATTCTATCACACATGCACGAAGCATATCCTCCAACACTTGAATCGTTCGCTCAGACTGACTATCAGTCTGAGGGTGAAATGCAGTACTAAGGTCAAACCTAGTACCTAATTCCGCATGCAATGTTCTCCAAAACTTAGAAGTAAACTGCGTACCTCTATCTGATATGATGGAAAGTGGAACCCCATGCAATCGAACGATTTCTGAGATGTAGATTTTGGCTAACTTCTCTGCATTGTAGGTCACCTTGACCAGAATGAAGTGAGCGGACTAGTTAATCTGTCCCAATTACCCAATGGAATCAAACTTACCGATGTCTTTGGAAGACCACCACGAAGTCCATGCAATTCTCTCCCACTTCCATTTAGGAATGGGCATTCTCTGAAGTGTTCCTCCGGGCCTCTGGTGTTCATACTTTACTTGTTGACAATTTGGACATTTGGCAACAAAATCCACAATGTCACGCTTCATTATACTCCACCAAAAGTGTTGTTTTAGGTCGCGATACATCTTGGTTGCACCAGGATGTATAGAGTATCCGGAACTATGAGCCTCTGTAAGAATACTGTGGATCAAGTCATCAACACGGGGCACACATACCCTTCCCTTAATCCTCAAAACACCTTCGTCATCAATTATTGCTTCCTTAGCCTCTCCTCGAAACACCATATCCCGGATTCGACTTAGTTTCTCATCATCAAACTGTTTTCCCTTGATCTTGTCAAGAAAAGAAGATCTCGCCTCCACACAAGCCAAAAGTCCTCCCTTCTCATTTACTTCTAGACTCATAAAGTCATTAGCCAAGTTTTGGATTTCTCTAGCCAACGGGCGTCTAGAAACTTGCAAATGAGCTAGAATTCCCATGCTTCCTACCTTTCTACTTAAGGAGTCTGCCACAACATTAGCCTTTCCCAGATGATACAGAATAGTGATATCGTAGTCCTTCAGTAGTTCCATCCATCTCCTCTGTCTCAAATTCAAATCCTTCTGAGTGAAGACATACTGTAGGCTACGATGATCCGTATAGACTTCACACTTAACCCCATACAAATAGTGTCTCCATTGCTTTAGTGAAAATACTACCGCGGCCAACTCCAAATCATGGGTCGGATAGTTACGTTCATGCACCTTTAATTGCCTCGAAGCATAAGCAATCACATTCTTCTCTTGCATTAGCACTGCACCCAAACCCGAATAGGATGCATCACAATAAACGATGAAGTTCTTACCCTCTACTGGCAAGGTAAGAATTGGTGCAGCAGTCAACAAGGTCTTGAGTTTCTGAAAGCTTTCCTCACACTCATCCGACCATACAAATGGAACATTCTGCTTAGTCAAGTTCGTTAATTGGGAAGCAATAGAAGAGAATCCCTTGACAAATCGGCGGTAGTAGCTAGCTAAACCAACAAAGCTCCTTATTTCTGACACGTTAGTAGGTCTTACCCCAAATTCTTCACTGTCTCAATCTTAGATGGATCCACCATCACTCCATCCTTAGAAACCACGTGTCCAAGAAGGACACTGAATCTAGCCAAAACTCACACTTGGAGAATTTGGCATAAAGATTTTTCTTCCTCAACAACTCTAATACCATTCTCAAATGCTCCTCATGTTCCTTCTTACTCTTTGAGTATATCAGTATATCATCAATATATACGATCACAAAGAGATCCAGATATGGCTTAAAAATCCCGTTCATCAAGCTCATGAACGCAGCAGGGGTATTCGTAAGACCAAAAGACATCACTACAAATTCGTAATGCCCATACCTGGTTCGAAAAGCGGTCTTTGGCACATCCGTTGCCCGTATTTTCAATTGATGATAACCGGATCTCAAGTCAATTTTAGAGAAGACACAAGCACCTTGTAGCTGATCGAACAAGTCATCAATGCGAGGAATGGGATACTTGTTCTTGATAGTTACCTTGTTTCATCCTGCCGGTAGTCTATACACATCCGAAAACTCCCATCCTTCTTCTTCACAAATAACACGGAGCACCCCAAGGAGATGCACTTGGTCTAATAAAGCCTTTGCTTAACCACTCTTTAAGTTGGGCCTTTAACTCTCTTAACTCCGCAGGAGCCATTCTATAAGGGGGTATAGAAATGGGGCGAGAGTACCCGGTTCCAGATCAATGCAAAAAATCGATATCTCTATCCGGTTGGCATACCAGGAAGGTCAGCAGGGAACACATTTAGAAACTCACGGACTACCGAAACCGACTCAATTGAAGGTACTTGAGTAGTGTCATCCTGAGATGTGCCAAGTAAGCTAAACACCCCTTCCTAACCATTTTCTTAGCACAAAGAAAGGAGATGATACGAACCGGAGTGGAAGTGTAGTCGCCCTCCCACACTAACGGATCTGTCCCAGGCTTTGCTAACGTCACAATTTTGGCATTACAATCCAAGATTGCAAAATTTGGAGAAAGCCAAGTCATACCCAGAATTACGTTGAAGTCAACCATTTCTAGGATAACCAAATCTACATAAGTGTTGCTCCCCACAAAAGTCACCAAACAAGACCTATATACTTTTTCTACTATCATAGACTCACCCATCGGAGTAGAAACACGAATAGGCATGTCAAGTAATTCACAAGGTTAATTAAGACAATAGCAAATGAAGAAGATACATAAGAAAATGTGGATCCAGGATCAAACAATACAGAAGCCATGCAATCACAAACCGAAAGATTACCTGTGATAAACACATCAGATGTCTCCGCTTCAGATCTCCCAGGGAAAGCGTAACAATGGGCCCCATTATTGTCTGTGTTTGTTGCCCCTACCATGTTGTGTTGTAGTGGCTCCAGTTTGCCCATCACCTCGGCCGTTTTGGTGACCACTATAACCTCGACCACCACGTCCTCCAGAATAACAGCCTCTACCATGACCACCTCTACCTCTGACTATGGGAGGTCTGTAACTCTGTTTTGGGCAATACCTCTTAATGTGCCCAGTCTCCCCACATCCATAACATTCTCTGGATTCAAGCATAGGTCTCTCAGGGAAGTGTTGACCGGTCTGAGGTGGACCCCCAACTACGGTCTGTAGTGAAGACTGAATTGGTCGGACAGAGTAACCTCCTGAACCCTGTCCTCTAGAGTAAGAACCATTAAACTCACCTCCCTTTCGAAACCTTTTTAATGTCGATGTCGTGGTGAATTCATCTGGCTTCACTCCTTCCACCTCTATCACAAAGTCTACCACTTCTTGGAAGGATTTTGCCGTAGCCGCTACCTGTAAGGCCGAAATCCGCAATTCTGACCTCAATCCCTTCACAAACTGGCGAATCCGCTCTTGTGGACTGAAACAAAGTTGGGTGGCATACCTGGATAATGCACGAAACTTAGCCTCATGTGCATTAACCGACATCCTACCTTGTTCTAGGCTCAAGAACTCATCTCTTTTCCTATCCCTCAAGGTCCGGGGGATATACTTCTCCATAAACAAGCTAGAGAATGATGCCCAAGTCATAGGTGCCTCTGTTGGTTGACACTCAACATGTGACCGCCACCACATTTTGGCGTTCCCTTGAAACTGATAAGTCACAAACTCAACACCAAACCGTTCTACGATACCCATCTTGTGTAGTAGCTCATGACAGTCAACCAGAAAATCGTAAGCATCCTCAGATTCAGCACCGTTGAAGACTGGAGGTTCAATTTCAAGAACTTACTGAAAAGTTCATGCTGATCATTTGTCATTATAGGCCTGTACTGTGTAGTCAACGAGGAAACGTGCCTATTTCCAATGAGGCATCCATGGGGGAGCCATAGTAGCCGCATGTTGTACCGCCGGAACCTGAGGTGCTGGTGCAGAAAACACTGGAGGTGTCTGGCCTTTATCAGATAACCCGCTAAGATAAGCAAGAACCTGATTGATCATCTCTGGGGTAGGTTGGGGTGGCAATCCCTCATTCTGTACTTGTTCATTCTCCCCTCCTCACCCTCTCTTATCACTTCCTCAGTCGGTGGAGGAGTCACCGCCCTAGTACCAGATGGGCTAGGTGCTTGTCCTCTTCCTCTAGAGGACGTCCTCCCACGACCTCTTCCACGGCCTCTTTCCATTGTTCCTCTCCGAGCTACAGCCCCAGTGGCTGGCTCAGATGCATCCTGTCTTGCCGGTGTTGGTGTTGGCGCAGTCGTTGCTCTAGTTATAACCATCTGCGAAATAGAGTGAAGATGGTCAGATAACCAATTTGTATCACCTAGATACCAATTGGATCCAAGTAATAGCACGAAAGAAAGAATGAAAGAATGGAATTTTCCTAAAGTCTTATAGCCTCTCAAAGAAAAGTAAAGGCGTCCCCCTACCGTTCCTTAAGACTCTACTAGACTCGTTCTTGTGTGATGAGACCAACGAACCTAATACTCTGATACCAAGTTTGTCACGACCCAAAACCGAGCCGCGAGTGGCACCCACACTTACCCTCCTAGGTGAGCGAACGAACTATTACAAAACCCAACATTTCAATATAAATCAACAGAAAGTAATGCGGAAGACTTAAATCTCATTGATGAACATTGATTAAATAACTTCTAAAACTCAACATCTATTACTCCCCAAAATCTGGAAGTCATCATCACAAGAACATCTATCCTCAAATTACTAAAATAAGAGTATCTAAGAAAGCAAAAAAAGTAAAAAGCTAGTCCATGCCGAAAGTCCAAGGCATCAAGACTTGAAGAAGAAGATCCGGTCCAAGCTAGAAGCATTAGCTCACCCTAAATTTCCGATGTAGTGAAGACTGGATAGAGTTGCGGTTGAGTTGAAGTTGACGGTACGTTTGCTGCACTCCACAAATAACAAAGAAAGAAACATACAAGTAGGGGTCAGTACAAACACAAGTACTGAGTAGGTATCATCGGCCAACTCAAAATAGAAAACAGTATATATAAGTTAATATCATAAATCAACTATAATACTCAACATGTAGCAACAACAAGTACTATAATCATCAATAAGTACTACCAAGTTCATCCATGAGGACTCAAGACTCAAAACCATACTCTTTTGGGAATTAGGTTCATTAGATTGAGTATATTAACATATTTCAAGATTCATTATCTTTATTCCTCTCGTGTCGGTACGTGACACTCCACTCCATATACTATCCTGGTGTCGAAACGTGACACTCCGATCCTCATATACTATCCTGGTGCCGGAACGTGGCACTCTGATCCTCATTCTATCCTAGTACCGGAACGTGGCACCCGATCCATATTCTATCCTGGTGTCGGAACGTGACACTCCGATCCTCATATACTATCCTGGTACCGGAACGTGGCACCCGATCCTCTATTTCTATCCTGGTACCGGAACGTGGCACCCGATCCTCTATTTCTATCCTGGTACCGGAACGTGGCACCCAATCCCCTAATCTCACTACTTTCGTTCATCAAGCCTTTTTTTATTCCAAGGCATCATCATTAAAAAAGTGGATTAGGGTTTCTTTCAAGATTTAGGATTCAATAGCTTCATCATGCTTGTTATATCAAAATCACATAGTCACATTCATGCAAACATACAATTAAGCATATAGAAGGGTTCACAATACTACCAATACATATCATTCGCTATTAAGAGTTTACTACGAATAGTATAAAAAAACCATAACCTACCTCCACCGAAGAATTGTGATCAAGCAAGCTAATCCTCAAAGCAGCTTTCTTCTTCTCTCTCGTTCGATCGATCCTCTCTCTCTTTGTTCTTTCTATTTTTCTTATTCAAACCCCTCTTATTTTACCCTAATTACTATATAATTAAGTTTAAAAGATGACCATAGTAATCCACTAATTCACTCAAGGTTACCTCTTTTAACCCCCCCAAGAATTGAGTTATTAATATTAACCCACTAACTTTATAATTAAAGCAGGAATAGTCAAAAACGTCCCTTAAAACATTTAAAGAAATCCGACCCAGACTGGGATTACGCAACCTGTGACGGCCCGTCGTGCCTGCGACGGTCCGTCCTGCAGGTCGTCGCAAAGTTCAGAGACTCAATTTCTACTAAAGAATCTGTGACGGTCCGTCACGCCTGTGACGGTCCGTCACGCCTGTGACGGTCCGTCCTGCCATTCCGTCACGAAGTTCAGAGAGTCGATTTCAGTACCCAAATTTCAGAATTCTAAGTGTTTTGGAACGAGACACCCTCGACGGTCCGTCGTGCCCATGACGGTCCGTCGTGGGGTCCATCGTATCAGCCAGTTTTTCCAGAAATAAAATCTGCTGCTCAAAACGACTAAACAGGTCGTTACATATACTGTGATAGTCAAGCTGCAATAGGAATGGGCTGGAAGCGTATGTATAAAGTCAAGTCCCGTTACATAAGATGAAGACATAACTCTGTTAGACAACTACTCTCTAGTGAAATTATCACAATTGACTATGTGAAGTCAAAGGATAATGTGTCGGATCCACTTACAAAAGGCCTAACTAGAGAAGAGTTTGAGAAATCATCAACGGAATGAGGCTATGGCCGAGAACAAGTCATCATGGTGGTAACTCTACCTAGAAGACTGGAGATCCCATGATCTAGGTTCAAGGAGATAAAACAAATTCATTGGTTACGGTTCAACATTGTCAAAAATTATTTTGTGGTCCATTCTCATAATGAGACAATGTTCAGTAACCAGGATAAAGACATAAATTTTTTTAATGGTTTCTAAGTTTGATATAGAGTATATCAAATAGTGTATCTACGGGATAACACATTTATGAATCACCTATTTGAGTGTGAAGTGTAAACCGCTTCAAGGAGAATCCGGTAACGCCAGTTCTCTAAGAACTTACTAATCGAGATGTGTTCATGGCTGAAACGAATAAATTAATAAGAACTAAGCACAATTCAAGGGTTGATTCTGTACTTATGCTTTCTAGGTATACACTAAAGCTCGACGGTTCAAAGATATCGAATTTATCGATTGACCGATTATATCCGATATATGTTCACTACAAAAAGTTTAAAAGAAAACCTACTTATGCAGATGCGATTAACACTTACTTACAAGACACACAAGTTTTTCATGTATATGTTTTAACAATAGTCATTCTCCACTCATGTGGGGGATTATTGGATTTAGCAAAATCTGAATTGGAAAAGAGAAGAGAAAAATGAAAAGAGTGAAGGAACCAAGTTGGAGGGAAAATGAAAAGTCATTTGTAAAGTGCAAATGAAAAGTCATTTCTCCCACATCGATAAAAGAAAGGAAATTGTTGTCCTTATATTAGGAAACACTTCCTACACTTCTTAAAGGGTTAAGAAGAAGATGCATCCTCGCATCGTCATCGTCGCTCACTCGGTCTCGGATTTGGATTCAGATTCGGCAAATGATGTAATTGATTGATAAATTTTTTGGACAAAATTTATTTAATCAATTTTGTTAATCGAATAAATCCTGTTTATCAATTTCTTTTCACTTATAAATTAATTTAGAATGTTAGTTAAATAACAAAATTAATTTGGGCAAAACGAAATTTATTTTAAATTCATGTGTAATGGTTATAATGATCTGATTTTCGAAAAGACATTATTTTTCCCAAAAGACATATCTTTTCGAAAAGTGTTATTTTTTCCAAAAGACACAACCTTCTTGAAAAAACGAGTCTGAATAGATGTGTCTAAACATACACATTTTTGCTGAAAATGACTATAAATAGGAATTCATATTTTCATTTTAAAACACTGAAATTTTTTTCTTCAATGCATACATTTTCTCTCATAAAATAAAACTGTCGATTGACTGAGTCTATGTGTGGCTTGTTACTGTTCTTACGTTAGTTGAAGTTACTGAAATTTGAGGTACCGCTACATCTTTATCAGGTTAATCCATTTTATCTTGGGAGAAATGAATCCGTAACCTCAGGTACAATGAAGGGATTAAATTTGGTAATTAAATTTCTTAAGGAGACACAATAATTTCTGTGGACTCGGATTGAAAGAATTTTTTTCTGTCTATTTCATCTTCTTTCTGTTTCTGTATGTTTTACTAACTTAAATACATGTAATAAATATTGCAAATTAATAATTCATAATGAAAATGATCATAATTTAAAAGTACTAAATCATGCTAAAATAAGTTTAATAAGTGTTATTACATGACTAAATATTAAAGAAAACTAAAATTAGATTATGTATTTTAATTGTCTAAACCTATGTAAAACTAAAGAACAAATATTCAATATTATTGTCATTCTTAGTGTTGAATTGATTTTCTTTTACATTAATATTAAATTGATTTTGATTTAAACTTTATTATAATTATCAACATCTATGGACTATAATCTTCATTGGACCATTAAGAATTCTAACTTTCAAACATGAATAATATATTAAAAGATAAAAATTATGAAAAAGTATAAGAATATTTAAATTTTTATTCTTCAAAGTAATATTTTTTACATGTAAAAAAAATTTTAAAATTATATATATATATATATATATATATATATATATATATATATATATATATATATATATATATATATATTCTATAATATATATACATATATATCATACCTGGATGGTGCAAAGATATTTGAGGTGGCATTTTTCATCTATAATTAAATGAATGTAGGAGTAAGCTCGACTAAGAGATGAACTGCAATAAACAAAAGCAACCATAATTCAATAACAGGGGAGGCATGAATTATACAAAATTAGCATAACGTTTAAAAATTTCAAGCCTCCAATGATGCATAAAAGGAAAGGTTAAAAGTTGCTACGACAATGATGCAGACAAAAATTTTTTGGTCCGCAGTTCGGGAAATTTTTTGAGTAGCACATGAAATATTAGCACAAATAGGCAATGATTAGAATTGTAAATATACCTTAATCTTTATCTTTTCCAGTCAAGAAGTTGTGAGCATACCTTGTTCTTTTCTAATTCATAAGACAATAATTGGAAAGAAATGAAAATATATAAATTATACATAAAGTTTGAAGCTTCCCGTCATACGTAAAGGTAAGTGTCAATGTGGTAAAGACAATGATGTAGTTCAAGTTTTTTTTTTTGTTTTAGGTTGTAAGTTCAACAGTTTTTTTGGCCTATTATCCATAAGCATAGAAAGACAATGATTCAAATAGTAAAAATATCATCATATTTTTCTTCTGCAGTAAAGAACTTGTATTTATATGTTTTGAGTCTCAAGTTAATAATCCCACGGAGTATAAGGAAAAAAAAACAGTGTAATATCTTACTGTATCCTAGTAGTCTTTGAAAGGCATAACACTTGGAAGATAAATTTTAAGTAAAATGGAAAAGACATTGGAATAATGGAAAAATTAGTGTAAAGTTATAAGATTATAGAGCAATTTTGAGCAACCCTTAAAATAATGTAGATTGCAAAAAAGGATCTGGTTAAAAGTTTGAAGTAAGATTTCAAAATGAATGAAGGGCTAAAATATATGGAAAGGATATCTAAAGCACAATAAAAACTTGTGTAAATTTGAAGGATTTATTTATGCACAATACCTGTGCGGTAGAGCATAAGGAAAAACTATATGGTGTGTGTTACATCTTTTTAGCATCCTGGAAGGATTTTAAACCCATAACACTTGGCAGGTAATCTATGAGTAAAACAGAAAAATGCATTGAAATAATGTGGGGATCAATTTTCGAGCATCCAATGTTTTCTAAGATTTCTCTATGATTGATCTCCGATCGGGTTATCACCAAATGAGGGTGAAAGATGATGACATTTTGAAGATGGCTTTTCGAACTCGGTATGTTTTTTGGTTATGTCGTTTGGGTTGACTAATGCTCTGGTGGCGTTCATTGATATGATGAATAGAGTGTTTAGACAATACCTTGACATGTTTGTGATTGTGTTCATTGAAGATATTTTAATCTACTCAAAAAGCGAAGGTGAGAGCACAATACATTGGGCATATTAGAGTGAATTTGGTATAACTGGAAACCGAAGACTTGAAAAAGTAAAAACTCCATGGATACACCTTCACCATTCTCCTGTAACGATCTATTTAGTCGTTTTGAGCAGCAGATTTTATTTCTGGAAAAACTGTCTTGGTCGACGGATCCCACGACGGACCGTCATAGCACGACGGACCGTCGAGGGGGTCTCGTTCCAAAACACTTAGAATTCTGAAATTGGGTACTGAAATCAACTCTCTGAACTTCGTGACGGAATGGCAGGACGGACCGTCGCAAGCACGACGGACCGTCACAAACTTTTCCACAGAACTAACTCTCTGATTTTTGTGACGGACCTGCAGGACAGACCGTCACAGCCAGACCGTCACAGTTGCGTAACCCTGACTGGGTCGGAATTCTATTAAAAGTTTTAAGGGGCGTTTTGGACTATTCATGCTTATAATTATAAAGTTAGTGGATTAATGTTAAATTCAATTTCTTGGGGGTTAAAGGAGATAACCTTGGAATAATTGTGGGTTTATTTTTATCATCTTTTATACTTAATTATATGACAATTAGGGTAAAAGAAAAAGGGTTTGAATAAGAAAAATAGAAAGAACAAAGAGAGGGAGAAACGAACGGCAAAAAGGGAGAACGATTTGTTTGATCGCGATTCTTCGGTGGAGGTAGGTTATGGTTTATGCTATTCGTAGTAAACTCTTAATAGCGAATGATATGTGTTGGGTAGTATTATAAAGTCTTCTATATGCTTAATTGTGTGCATGCATGATGTGAATATATAATTGTGATGAATTAGCATGATGAAGCTATTGAATCTTAAACCCTAAAATTTACTTTGTTAATGATGATGCCTTGGTATAGAAGAAGGCTTGATGAACTAAAGTAATGAGATTAGAGGATCGGGTGTCACGTTCCGACACCAGGATAGAAATAGAGGATCGGGTGTCACGTTCCGACACCACGATAGTATATGGATCGGAGTGTCACGTTCCGGCACCAGGATAGTATATGGATCTGAGTGTCACGTTCCGGCACCAGGATAGTATATGGATCGGAGTGTCACGTTCCGACACTAGGATAGTATATGAATCGGGTGTCACGTTCCGGCACCAGGATAGTATATGGATCGGAGTGTCACGTTCCGACACCAGGATAGTATATGGTGTCACGTTTCGACACCAGGATAGTATATGGATCGGAGTGTCACGTTCCGACACCAGGATAGTAGTAGTGGAGCGGAGTGTCACGTACCGACACAAGAGGAATAAAGATAACAAATCTTGAATTATGATAATATACTAAATTGTAAAGAACTAATTCCCAAATGAGTATGATGGGGAGGCGTGAGTCCTCATTGATGTGCTTGGTGTTGTGACTAAGGGTTATGGTAACTGTTGTTGCCACCTGTTAAGAATATTAGTTGATTTTATGTTATTATCTGATATATACTGTTTTCTATTTTGAGTTGGCCGATGATACCTACTCAGTACTTGTGCCTTGTACTGACCCCTACTTGTATTTGTTTTTCTTTGTTAATTGTGGAGTGCAGCAAACGTACCGTCGTCTTCAACTCAACCGCAACTCTAGCTAGTCTTCATCAAGCCAGATTGCAGGGTGAGCTATTGCTTCTAGCTTGGACTGGATCTTCCTCTTCATGTCTTGATGCCTTGAAATTCCGGCATGGACTAGCTTTTTATTTATTTTAGCTTCTTAGATACTCTTAGATTTAGTAATTTGAGGATA
>JAKWIY010001334.1:0-21035 GCA_027704805.1 Solanum corneliomulleri | reverse complement strand
TATCAATAGTCACCTGAAGATGCTCGGTACTCAATAAAGAAAAAACAAGTGCACTATCAATACATAACCGTAGTGTACCGGTAGAATCACGCAGCTTTCGCAATAAGTGAAACGCATGCAAGTAACCACAACATTATATATAAAGCGTATGCAAAACATATACAATATTAGTCATCTTTTCAGGATCAATGTAACATCAAACTTTCTCAATAATATACATTGGTTATCAATTTAGAGCAATATACAATCTTCTAGTATCAATCATCATTAGATATTCTGCAATAATCACAAGTAGAAGCAAAACACAATTCTCTCACGAAATCCAATTCAATGGTCCTCTCATAGAACCCAATTTCTGTAACGACCATTTTCGGTCGTTTTGAGCACTAGAACTTTTTATGTTAGAAAATTTTTTACGATAGAATTAAGTGGGTGTTTTGGAATATTCATAATTATAATTATGAAATTAGTGGGGTAGTTTTACTAATTTATTTAGTTAGTGGTTAAGAAAATAATATTAAAATAAATAGTGGGTCACTTTTACTACTTTTTATGATTGGTTATATAATAATTAGGGTAACAAATAATTTTTAAATAAAAGAAAAGAGCGAAAACGGAGAAAAGCGGGTGGAACGAAGAAAAATCACGGCGACATCAACAGAGCAACGTGCATATTTTTTTGGGTACATTTCTGTATATGATTAACTACTAAAATTTTAAATGATAATGCATGTGTTCCACTGGTCTCGTGACCAGTGGCTTCAATTGTTAATGTTATATTGTTAACTAAAGGACATATGCAAATAGATTGCTACTAACAATTAGGAAGAAGAGAAGTAATGCATGTATGCCACTGGTCTCGTGACCAGTGGCTTCAATTGTTAGTGTTAGTGGAATTTAGGAAATGGGCTTCAAGGTTACTATTCTGCCACTGATTTCGCAACCAGTGGCCTAATTTTAATATTATAGTTTTTGTTATGATATAAGAAATTAAAGGTTGATATATTGAGATAGGTAATTAAATATTTGGTGTATTATATTATATTATTATTATTAAAATTGTGCTAAGGGGAGGAATTAAGACTTACTATTAGGTTTGAATTTTAGAAAATATATATAAAGTTAGGTGAATTTTGGGTCTAGGCTAGACATAGAATAATATGATGTCGGTAGACTCGTTAAAATACAAATTCATATATATATTTGATAGATTGAAAAGGTTCATAGGCATTGAGGAAAGCAAAGGCATTGGAGAGGTAGCTTGCTTGATTTCGGTTCTTCGGTGGAGGTAGGTTATTGCTTATTTCTATTTGATAGGTAAACTCAAAATAGCGAGATGTATTGAGTGATATTGTAATGTCTCATATGTACTTGATGGTGTGGTTGTATGTTTTGATTGTGTGGTTGGTGGTTGGCCTAAAATTATGAGACTGTTGAATTGTCAATCTTGAATCCTCTCTATTAAGATGACGCCTTGAATAAAGAAGGCTTGATGAAATAAAATAATGAGATAATTAGATCGGAGTGTCACGTTCCGACACGGTATTATTGGATGGGAGTGTCACGTTCCGACACAGTATTATGGGATCGGAGAGTCACGTTCTGACACAATAACATTAAAGGAAAGAAATCTTGAAGTAACTTAATATACTTAATCTCAAAGAAACTATTTTCCAAATGAGTATGGTGTGGAGGCATGAGTCCTCATAGGTGTGCTTGATGTTGTGATTAATGGTGTACCTATTATGGTGTTGTTGTCAATGGTTCATGTGTTTGTTGGTTGCCACCTGTTAAGTATTGTAATTAATTTTATACTATTGTTTAAAATATATTGATTTCTATTTTGAGTTGACCAATGATACCTACTCAGTACGTCTTCCTTGTACTGACCCCTACTTGTATTTTCTTCTTTGTTCTTTTGTGGAGTGCAGCAAGTGTACCATCGATTTCGACTCGCCTTCAGCTCTAGTCAGTCTCCAGCACATCAGAGTTTAGGGTGAGCTATTATGTCTAGCTCGTGCTGGATTCTCTCATTTACGTCTTGATGTCTTTGAATTTCAGACATGGACCATCTTTTTACTTATTTTGGTTTCTTAAATACTCTTAGACTTAGTAATTTGAGGATAGATGTTCTTGATGTGATGGCTTCCAGATTTTGGGAAAAATAAGTGTTAAACTTTAGAAGCTTATTTAATTGGCTACATTAATAATTTTTGGATCTTCCGCATTATTTTTGTTATTCATAGTTGAACTATTGGTAAATGTTGGGGTTTAGATTTGTTGGTTCGCTCACCTAGTAGGTTAAGTATGGGTGCCACTCACGGCTCGTTTTGGGTCGTGACAAACTTGGTATGAGAGCGTTAGGTTCGTTGGTCTCATCACACAAGGACAAGTCTAGTAGAGTCTTGAGGAACGGTATGGGGACGCCTTCACTTTTCTTCGAGAGGCTATAGGACCTTAGGAAAACTCCATTCTTTCATTCTTCGTGCTATTACTTGAATCCAATTGGTATCTAGTGATACAAATTTGTATCTGACATCCTCACTCTATTTCACAAGATGGTTAGAACTACAGCAACAACTGTGCCAACACCAACACCGGCAAGACATGGTGCTTCTGAGACAACCATTGGGGCTGTATCGAGGATGAGTATTGCAAGAGGCCGTGGTAGAGGTCGCAGGAGGACGCCCACTAGAGACAAGTACAAACACCTTGTCCCTAGGAATAGAGTAGTGACTCCTCCACCGACTGATGAGGTAGTGAGAGAGGGTGAGGAAGGGAAAATGAGCAGGTTCAAGATAAGGAAGTACCACCCCAGCCTACCCCAGAGATGATTATCAGGTCTTACTTATCTTAGCTAGGAGTTATCTGATCAGGGCCAGACACCTCCAGTTTTTCTCTGCAC
This sequence comes from Solanum corneliomulleri, assembly GCA_027704805.1. Lineage (NCBI taxonomy): Eukaryota > Viridiplantae > Streptophyta > Magnoliopsida > Solanales > Solanaceae > Solanum > Solanum corneliomulleri. The sequence goes on along the minus strand of JAKWIY010001334.1, from coordinate 18,130 downwards.
CATCACCTCAGGTTCAAGGGTTAACAACATGCAGCTGATATGGCTCCCCCCATGGATGCATCATTGGAAGTAGCCACGTTTCCTCGATTGACTACAGGGTCTGTAATGACAGGTGATCAGCATGAACTTTTCATTAAGTTCTTAAAGTTGAAACCTCCAGTCTTCAAAGGTGTTGAATCTGAAGATGCCTATGATTTTCTAGTTGATTGTCATGAGTTGCTACATAAGATGGACATAGTAGAATGATTCTTTTGTTGAGTTTTGTGACCTATCAGTTTCAGGGGGATGCCAAAATGTGGTGGCGGTCGTATGTGGAGTGTCAACCACACAGCACCACCTATGACTTGGGAATCATTTTCTAGCTTATTTATGGAGAAGTATATACCCCCCAACTTTGAGGGATAGGAGGAGAGATGAGTTCCTGAGCCTAGAGCTAGGAAGGATGTCTGTTGCTACTTATGAGGCCAAATTTCGTGCACTATCCAAGTATGCCACTCAGCTTTGCTTCAGTCCACAAGAGCGGATTTGCCGCTTTGTGAAAGGATTAAGGTCAGATTTGCAGATTTCAGCCTTACAGGTAGCTGTGCTGCAGCTAAATCCTTTCAGGAAGTGGTTGATTTTGTGATAGAGGTAGAGGGGTGAAGCCAAACGCCAACGACTTCACCACACCATCGACATTTAGAAGTTTCGTAAGGGAGGTGAGTTTAGTGGTTCTTACTTCAGAGGGAGAGTTCAGGAGGTTATCCAGCACATCCTATTCAGTCTTCATTGCAGTCTCAGTTGGGGGTCCGTCGCAGACCAGTCAGCCTTTTTCTTAGTTTGGAGGTTATCTTCAGACTTCGTCATTTCACGAGACCTATACTTGACTCCAGGAATTGTTATGGATGTGGAGAGGCTGGACATATTAGGAAATATTGTCCAAACAGAGTTACAGACCCCTAGTAGTTAGAGGTAGAGGTGGTCATGGTATAGGCACTATTTTGGCAGACGTGGTGGCCAAGGTAATGGTGGTCACCATTCAGTCGGGGTGCGGGCAAGTTGGAACTACTGCAGGCGCAGCTTGGTAAAGGCAATGGACAGACAGGTGATAGGTCTCATTAATATCTTTCCCTGGGAGGTCTGAAGGAGAGACATCTGATGCTGTTATCATCAGGTACTCTTTTGGTCTGTGATTGCATGGCTTCTGTATTGTTTGATCCGGATCCACATTTTCATATGTATCTTCATTCATTTGTCTTGGTCTAATTTATATTGTGATTTGCTTGATCTGCCTATTCGTGTCTCTACTCTTGTGGGTGAGTCTGTGATAGTTGAGAAGGTGTATAGGTCTTTCCTTGTGACTTTTGTGGGGAGCAATACTTATATAGATTTGATTATTCTAGGGATGGTTGATTTTGATGTGATTCTGGGTATGACTTGGCTTTCTCCAAATTTTGCAATCTTAGATTGTAATGCTAAGACTGTGACATTGGCCAAGCCTGGGACAGATCCGCTAGTGTGGGAGGGTGACTATATTTCCCCTCCAGTTCGTATTATCTCTTTTCTTCGTGCTAAGATGATGGTGAGTAAGGGTTGTTTATCTTTCTTGGCACATCTCAGGGATGATACTTCCAAAGTACCTTCGATTGATTCTGTTTTGATAGTCCATGAGTTTCTGGATGTGTTTCCTGCAGACCTTCCTGGTATGCCACCGGATAGGGATAATGATTTTTGTATTGATCTGGAGCCGGGTACTCGCCTCATTTCCATTCCCCCTCATAGAATGGCTCCAGCTGAGTTAAGAGAGTTAAAGCCCCAAATTCAGGAGTTGTTAGATTAAAAGTTTTATTAGACCAAGTGCATCCCCTTGGGGTGCTCCTGTTTTATTTGTGAAGAAGAAAGATGGAAGTTTTCGGATGTGCATAGACTATAGGCAGCTGAATAAGGTAACTATTTAGAACAAGTATCACATTCCTCGCATTGATGATTTGTTCGATCTGTTACAAGGTGCTTGTGTATTCTCTAAAATTGATTTGAGATCCGGTTATCATCAATTGAAAATACGGGCAACAGATGTGCCAAAGATTGCTTTCTGAACCAGGTATGGGCATTATGAATTCTTAGTAATGTATTTTGGGCTTACGAATGCCCCTGCTGCATTCATGAGCCTAATGAACAGGATTTTTAAGCCATATCTGGATCTCTTTGTTATTGTATTTATTGATGATATACTGATATACAAAAAGAGCAGGAAAGAACATGAGGAGCATTTGAGAATTGTGTTGGAGCTGTTAAGGGAGAAAAGGCTTTATGCCAAATTCTCCAAGTGTGAGTTTTGGCTAGATTCAGTGTCCTTCTTGGGGCACGTGGTTTCTAAGAATGGAGTTATGGTGGATCCATCTATGATTAAAGCAGTGAATTGTTTGGTAAGACCTACTAATGTTACAGAGGTAAGGAGCTTTGTTGGTTTAGCTAGCTACTACTGTCGATTCGTCAAGGGGTTCTCTTCTATTGCTTCGCAACTGACAAATTTGACTACGCAAATGTTCCATTTGTATGGTCGGATAATTTGAAGAAATTTCCAGAAACTCAAGACCTTGTTGGATACTGCACCAGTTTTTACCTTGCCAGTGAAAGGTAAGAATTTTATTGTTTATTGTGATGCAGTTTATTCTGGTTCGGGTGCAGCGCTAATGCAGGAGAGGAATGTAATTGCTTATGCTTCGAGGCAATTGAAAGTGCATGAACGTAACTATCCGACCCTTGATTTGGAGTTGGCTGCAGTTGTGTTTGCACTAAAGCAATGGAGACATTATCTATATGGGGTCAAATGTGAAGTTTATACAGATCATCGTAGTTTACAGTATGTCTTTAATCAAAAATATTTGAATTTGCAGAGTAGGTGGATGGAACTATTGGAAGACTATGATATTACTTTTTGTATCACCCAGGAAAAGCTAATGTTGTGGCAGATGCTTTGAGTAGAAAAGCAGGGAGTATGGGTAGTTTAGCCTACTTACATATTTCTAGACGCCCATTGGCTAGAGAGGTTCAGACTCGGCTAATGATTTATGAGTTGGGAAGTACTAGAGAAAGGAGGATTTTTGGCCTGTGTGGAGGCAAGATCTTCTTTTCTTGACAAGATTAAGGGAATCAATGTGCTGATGAGAAGCTGAGCCGAATTCGAGATATAATATTGCGAGGAGAGGCTAAAGAGGCATCAATTGATGAAAAAGGCGTCTTGAGGATTAAGGGAAGGGTATGTGTGCCCCGTGTGGATCATTTGATTCACACTATTCTTACACAGGCTCATAGTTCAAGGTATTCTATACATCCTGGTGCAACCAAGATGTATCGTGATCTAAGGCAACATTTTTTATGGAGTAGAATGAAGCGTGACATTGTTGATTTTATTGCCCAATGCCCAAATTGTCAGCAGGTAAAGTATGAACACCAGAGGCCCGGAGGGACACTTCAGAGAATGCCCATTCCTGAATGGAAATGAGAAAGAATTGCAATGGATTTTGTAGTTGGTCTTCCAAAGACATTGGCAAGTATGATTCTATTTGGGTATGTTGATAGGTTAACTAAGTCTGCTCACTTCATTCCGGTCAAGATGACTTACAATGCAGAGAAGTTAGCCAAACTCTATATCTCGGAAATTGTTCGATTGCATGGAGTTCCACTTTCCATCATATCAGATAGAGGTACGCAATTTACTTTTAAGTTTTGGAGAACATTACATGCTGAATTAGGTACTAGGCTGGATCTTAGTACTGCATTTCACCCTTAGACCGATGGGCAGTCTGACTGAACAATTCAAGTGTTGGAGGATATGCTTCGTGCGTGTATGATAGATTTTGGTGGTCATTGGGATAAATTCTTACCATTAGCAGAGTTTTGATACAATAATAGCTATCACTCAAGTATTTATATGGCCCCATTTGAGGCATTGTATGGGAGGAGATGTAGGTCTCCCATTTGTTGGTTTGATGCATTTGAGGTGAGACCTTGGGGTACCGATCTTTTGAGGGAATCGTTAGATAAAGTAAAATTCATTCAAGAGAAGTTTCTAGCAGCTCAGAGCAAGTAGAAAGAATATGCAGATCGAAAGGTTAGGGACTTGTATTTTATGGAGGATGAACAAGTCTTGCTGAAGGTTTCACCCATGAAAGGTGTGATACTGTTTGGTAAGCGAGGTAAGCTTAGTCCGAGGTATATTGGTCCATTTGAAGTTCTGAAGCGCGTGGGAGAGGTGGCTTATTAATTGACATTGCCTCCAGGACTGTCAGGAGTGCACCCTGTATTTCATGTGTCTATGCTGAAAAAATACCATGGTGATGGAAACTACATTATTCGTTGGGATTCAGTTCTTCTTGATAAGAATCTATCTCATGAGGAGGAGCCTGTTGCTATTCTATATAGGGAGGTCCGCAAGTTGAGATCAAAGGAGATTGCATCTATCAAGGTTCAGTGGAAGAATCGGCCAGTTGAAGAGTCCACTTGGGAGAGTGAGGTTGATATGCAAGAAAGATATCCACATCTTTTTACAGATTCAGGTACTCTTTTTCGCCCTCGCCTTTCATTTTGATCGTTCGAGGACGAACGATGGGTAAATTGGTATTTATTGTAACGACCATTTTTGGTCATTTTGAGCACTAGAACTTTTATGTTAGAAAATTCTTTACGATAGAATTAAGTGGTTGTTTTTTGGACTATTCATAATTATAATTATGAAATTAGTGGGGTAGTTTTTACTAATTTATTTAGTTAGTGGTTAAGAAAATAATATAAAATAAATAGTGGGTCACTTTTTACTACTTTTTATAATTGGTATATAATAATTTGGGTAACAAATAATTTGTAAAGAAAAGAAATAGGGGAAAACAGAGAAAAGCGGGTGGAACGAAAGAAAATCACGGCGACTCAACAGAGCAACGCGCATATTTTTTTTTGGTACGTTTTCTGTATTGATTAACTACTAAAATTTTAAATTATAATGCATGTGTGCCACTGGTCTCGTCACCATTGGCTTTAATTTTTAATGTTTATATGTAACTAAAGTAATATGCAAATAGATTGCTACTAACAATAAGGAAGAGAGAAGGAATTCATGTGTGCCACTGGTCTCGTGACCAGTGGCTTCAATTGTTAAGTGTTAGTGGGAATTTAGGAAATGGTCCTTCAAGGTTAATTCTGCCACTGGTTTCTTAACCAGAGGCCTGATTTTATATTATAGTTTTTTGTTATGATAGAAGAAATTAAAGTTGATATATGAGATAGGTAATTAAATATTTGGTGTATTATATTATATTATTATTATTAAAATTGTGCTAAGGGGAGGAATTAAGACTTACTATTAGGTTTGAATTTTATTAAATATAAATATAAAGTTAGGTGAATTTTGGGTCTAGGCTAGACATAGAATAATATGATGTCGGTAGACTCGTTAACTTACAAATATGTATATATATTTGATAGATTGAAAAGGTTCATAGGCATTGAGGAAAGCGAAGGCATTGGAGAGGTAGCTTGATTGATTCGTTTCTTCGGTGGAGGTAGGTTATGGCTTATTTCTATTTGATAGATAAACTCTAAATAGCGATTGATATGTATTAAGTGATATTGTAATGTCTCCTATGTACTTGATGGTGTGGTTGTATGTTTTGATTGTGTGGTTTGTGGTTGGACTAAAATTATGAGACTGTTGAATTTCAATCTTGAATCCTCTCTATTAAGATGACGCCTTGAATAAAGAAGGCTTGATGAAATAAAATAATGAGATAATTGGATCGGAGTGTCACGTTCCGACACGGTATTATTGGATCGGAGTGTCACATTCCGACACGGTATTATGGGATCGGAGTGTCACGTTCCGACACAATAACATTAAAGGCAAGAAATCTTGAAGTAACTTAATATACTTAATCTCAAAGAACCTATTTTCCAAATGAGTATGGTGTGGAGGCATGAGTCCTTATAGGTGTGCTTGATGTTGTGATTGATGGTGTACCTATTATGGTGTTGTTGTCAATGGTTCATGTGTTTGTTGGTTGCCACCTGTTAAGTATTATAGTTGATTTTATACTATTGTTTAATATATATTGATTTCTATTTTGAGTTGACCGATGATACCTACTCAGTACGTGTTCCTTGTATTGACCCCTACTTGTATTTTCTTCTTTGTTCTTTTGTGGAGTGCAGCAAGTGTACCATCGATTTCGACTCGCCCTCAGCTCTAGTCAGTCTCCAGCACATGAGAGTTTAGGGTGAGCTATTATTTCTAGCTCGTGCTGGATTCTCTCATTTACGTCTTGATGTCTTTGAATTTCAGACATGGACCATCTTTTTACTTATTTTGGTTTCTTAAATACTCTTTGACTTAGTAATTTGAGGATAGATGTTCTTGATGTGATGACTTCCACATTTTGGGGATAATAAGTGTTAAACTTTAGAAGCTTATTTAATTTGATACATTAATAAGTTTTGGATCTTCTGCATTATTTTTGTTATTCATAATTGAACTATTGGTAAATTTTGGAATTTAGATTTGTTGGTTCGCTCACCTAGTAGGTTAAGTGTGGGTGCCTTTCACGGCTCGTTTTGGGTCGTGACAATTTCAAACTGTTAGCATACCAGAACTTGGTACCGATCTAATATTCATGTCAGAACGTGACAATCCATCCCATATTTATGCCAGAACGATGTAACAGATCCCAGTCATTGTGTTGGATCGTGACACTCATCCATTCAATAAACCACAATCACAATCACAATGTATATTCTCATAATCAGATAACAAGAGGTGACTCATGACATACATTTTTTTCAATTATCCTCATTTACGATTAGAATGATCAATAATGCAACATTTGCATGCATACATGCATTATAATAAAATAATTACAGAGATACATCACATCAACGTGAAATAAAAACCATCACCTACCTCAAACAAAGCTTTAATCCCCTAAGAAACTTGAGTTTTCCCTTTCACGATTCGATTCGCTTGTTCTTGATGTACAAAAAATAACTATAATATGAGAATCAATAAAAAACATTAATTACATGAATTACTAACAATTCTATCAATCATAGATTAACTCATTATCTCAATTGGGGTTGTTTCCACTTTCCACCATGAATTCTAGATCCAAACTCTCCCCCTCCGATAATAACCCAAGAAAATAGATTTCACGATCAAAAAACGCATTACGGGAGTAAAATCCTTACCTTTAGTGCTAAAAGAGTGAAAAATCTTCAATAAATACCCTTGAGTCATTTCTTAGTTCATAAGAACAAACTATTACAAAAAATAACGTTTTTGGTATTTTATTTTCGACTAAAGTCGCGTATGGCCCGTTACAACGGGATACAATCCCTCTTTGGTGGCCAACATTGAGACATATATTACACGTTCATGCTAAGATCGTGTTTGGGTGTTCTACTCGTTCAAATTTATTTTCGTAAAGTTGTACAAGTTTCTTAACATCTTAGTTATCTACTCATATGGTCCAAATCATAATTATATATTTCATTCATTACCAGATTTCCCTAGACCTTAATAACTAAGATTTCGTTCAAATCTGAACTAGGTTGAGAAAATCTAAATAGTACGAAAAAAATTTTCTAGATCGAATTCTTTCCCAATTGTCTTTTCCATAATGACGATTAAGGTCGTTACAATATATACCACACAATGTCTCAATGAAGTCATCTCAATAATCGAGTGATAAATATTGTTGTACATAAACTTAACTAACAACAAAAGTGATTCCCAATAACCACCAAACTTGATTATGCACATGTTTACAACATGCTTTCAAGGACTAAGCACAAACATCGGGACGATTCCTTTCTCATATAACTATGATAAAATCCAAAATCAAAACTCGCCACAATTAAAACCAACCAACACATGCTCATGATACTAAAACAATCATAATTCTTAGCAGCATCTCCATCCCACAACATAAATTCCCATGAGTTTAAGTTACAAAAATTTCAATCTTTAGACATCAGATACTCCTTGAGGGAGGATATGTCCAAACATACAAACCATCCAACAACACTATAAAAATGCTAGATTTCGTAATAGTAGATTTCCTCTTAAGAACAGTAGAATCAGGTTCAACGATCCCCACATTCAACAACACATAATCTAAATATGACCTCGACGAAACGATGAAATATTAAATTGTCAGACAACCGTACATACGCATGGTAGCTCTTTTATAAATTCTCATAAGCAAGGTGGTACATGTAGAGCCACTAAAATAATTTAACAACGCCAAGACAACTCAAAATATGTTATTTGAAATAGCCGAATCTTCCCAACCTTCCCACTCAATCAAGAGAACGTCACATGATTTGGTACCCCTGATCCACCACCAGGGATTCACCCACAAAAGTGAAAACACACAAGAGCATAACTAGTGAATCATAGTCACAATACTAAGAGCCTGTTTGGATGGACTTAAAAGTCAGTTTTTGACTTATTAGAGTGTTTGACAATTATCAAAGTGACTTATTTTAAGTAAAAATGACTTATTTTAAGCCAAAAGCTAAAAGCTAGGTGAGTGGTGCTTTTTTTTTTTCAACTTAAAAGTTATTTTATGTTGATCAAGTATATTACCTTTTTGCCCTTAATTCTTTTATTATTGTTATTATTATTATTATTATTATTATTATTATTATTATTATTATTATTATTATTATTATTATTATTATTACTATAATTATAATTATAATTATAATTATAAGAAATTTGTGATGATAAAGAAATATGTGAATGATAGAAAACAACATTACTTATCGATGTAAAATATAATTTTTTTTAACTTTTTAAGTATAAAAACCTTAAATTAATATCATATTAACAGTTTTAAGGGTATTTGAGACAATTTGATAAAAAATAGTGTTTACCAATACTTATTTGCCAAACACATCAACAACTTTTTTTCAACTGAAGCACTTTTATCAAAACACATAACTACTTATTTTAAAAATAAGTTTCAGCACTTTCAAAAGTATTTTTTTAAAAGTTGGTTTTTTAAGCCTATCCAAACGAGCTCTAACAACCATCATAAACATTCCTAATATTTACCTTATTACAAATGAACACTCTTTAAATTAAACCTTTGTTTGGTACTCAACAATCATTATTAATAACTTTACGACTTAACCCAAGTGTAAGTCCTTTCAGGTGCTCAATACTGGATACAATTGATCATTTCTCACCTATCACCACGAATTTAGACTTACAATGAAAAACATAAATTGTAAATTCAACTGTATAAAACAATACCCTTATCTATCAATATTAGCTTATACCTTGAAGATTTTTATAAATTCATGGATCTTCACTTAGCATTAATCGTCTCTCCATCGATCTTAGAATAACTTTCCCTAAAAGTTCCATCGTACTCATTTCTAAACTCAAAAATAAAACAAAGTACTTATCATCAGACTCGAGCTAATGTCTGCACACTCTTTCTCAAGTCCTTTCCAATAGTTTTTAACCAATTTGACAGACTTGTAACTCCATTACTAGTATACCCTCAAAATGAACTAGGATAAACTAGAGCTTCACATGATTTTCTTGAGTTAATAACTTGTTAAAGTGATCATAAATAGTATTCAAGGGCAGGTTTGATTTGTTTTGAAGTCAAATATCAAGGAACGACAAAAACGTTCGGAAACTAGTCTTGTGTGTGGTATTGTGCTCTTCATGTTGTATGTGTTTTGGTGTGTCGTTTGGAGTCTAAAATGATGAAGGGTGACACTAGTAAATACAAGGTCATGGTTAGGGTTATACTTTCGAGTACGACTCCCCAAGAACCAACCTAGGGGTCCTTAAGGAGGACCCTAAGATCGATCCCTAAAGCTACAAAAATGGGGTAACCTACGGCCAGTAGGTTATTTGACGGAGCATCAACCCCCTCCGTAGGTGAATACTTATACTAGGGAGCCTTATCTACCTTGGTCAAGTCTCTGAAACCAAACGATGACCTATAGGACGACCCGTCACACCACCTACGATCCGTAGGTGGTGGCCGTTGGTCTAGACCTGCAATTATGTCCTTGTCTCGGCCAAGTGAGGGGTGAATTGAATTCATCCCACATTCTAATTAAGTCATGGATGATTATTGTTAGTGTTTTTAATCACTTTAAGTATATTAAAACAATTAAACCCTCACTTAGACTCTATCATCCAAATCAAACTCTTCCCTCTCAAATACATTCTCTCAAGAACACCATTGAAGGTCTAGGTCAAATTTAATCTAAAAGAAGGGAGTGACTTATTCATTAATTTTTGTGGGACAATAAGGTATGGTGATCCTTCATTCTGGAATAACTTCTCATTCAAGAAGTCCAATTCGATGGTTTTCAAAGTGAATCAATAATAATTTTCCCCAATTTCTATTCTATGCATGGGTTCATTGTTAAAATATTTTCTAAGTAATGATATTTATTTATTAATATTGAATAAAGGTTTTAATATGATTTTATGGAATTCCTTGAAGAACATATGTTTTGTCCAAATCTTCTAAATTGACTTACAAAGTGGGTTTGATAAATGTGATTGGATATTATTAAAATTGTGTTTATACTATATTTTATTATTTTTATATATTTCTATTCATGCCTAATTATGATAAATTATTGGAGAATTAAGAAAGGGTAATCATGGCTTGGATGAAGGGTAAGTTGGCCTAAATTGTTCTAGTTCTTATTGAATTGCTCTTGTGTGGTATGATCCATTTATGGTGGCGGTGTTTAACTAATGTATATGAATATGTATGTGTATGGTGATTATATCCTTGAATGATAACTGAAGTGATGTTATGATGTATACAAATAAAGATGTATTATGAAGTTATGCAAGTGATTCTCAAAGATACTATGATTATTGAAGTATACTCTGAATGTGAAGTATGATTGCGTGTAGATATGATGAATGTAGTATGATCATGTTTAGAAGACAATGCCATGAATGATGGGGGTTATGTGAAAGCCTTTCTCATATATACACTCAATGAATGAATGAAACTAATGAAAATGTAAATAATATGAGTCCATTGAAAGGTTTTCTCAATAGAATTCTAATGAATGAATGGGGGACTTTTAGGTGGACACTCTTCGTGAGTAGAGATGTACTATCTAGTAACAACCTCAATATTCCTAAGAGTTTTTCAATGAATAAATGATAGGTTAGGATGCGTACTCTTCGTGATTGAGATGTATTACTTAGTAGCAATCTCTTAACCTACATATAATGAATGTAATGGAAGTGTAAAACTCTGTGGAGATTAATGCTTAGCACCAATAAAATTTAAAAAGGGATGGATACTCTCCGTGAGTAGAGGTTTAGTATCCAAAGGCAACCTCTTGATATGGGTACTCTTTGTGAGTTGAGATGTAGTACTTATAAGCAATCTGCCTATCCCTTAACTATGCATCCACATAGGACTAACTAGTGGTGTTCCACGAAAAGGCTGAAAGAAGGACCGTACCTTAGACAAGTGGGGATCCCTCATCCGGTAGGGGTTAATCTACATATTCCATGTTAAGCTCCCATGGTCTATGTTATTTAAAGCTTTCCCCTACAAAAGAATGTAATGAACTAGGTTTTTTGAAGGGTGTACTACTTAGGGTAGGTGGTGGAATGGGATGCCATCTATGCATTCCACAAGTAGGCAATTGAAGGGAGTCATGGTGTGTCCTCTTATTGTAAATGAATGAATGGGTCTCTATATAATGTTGATGAAGTAAGTTGACTTTATGTCTAATGTTAATGAAGCATATGGGTTGTATGCGTAATGTTAATGAAGCATGTTGGTCTTATGTCTAAAGTTAATGAAGGTAATGTGACTTGTGAATGTGATGTTCCTAGTCTAGGGTGGTTCCAGATGAGCATTAAGTGGGAGTAGTAGAATGGGATACTACTTTCACATTGCACTAGTGTAACTTAGAGTTATCCTAGGGGATGGTTGTTATTCCTCGAGCCTATACCCTGGACATGGACGGCACCCAATGACCATTGTTGGCCTTGAGACGAACCTTGGTCTGGCTTACTCAACTCAGCGGAAGAGTTAATTTAACTCAATATAAATAGTAAATAACGTTTTCTAGGGAAATACTTAAATTGTTATAGTCTAGCAAAATTGGTACTTAATATCATCGTTTAGAATTGAAATGAAAAGTGCCAAAACTAACATTATCTGTCTATGAAATCTCTAAAAATACTAACATGAATGTTGGGGAAAAGCCCCATAACATTCCATATTTGAAAATGACCGAAAACAATAAAAGAGTCATCCGGATACAAGGAGTCTCACCACTGACTTTGAGTTGCTCATTGGAACAACATCACACCAAATTCAAATACTATTAGTTGGAGGGATTATGATTATTTTGAGTAGTAGAACTTTTTTTTCATAAAATATTGTTCGATAGATTCTAAAGGGGTATTTTGAACTATTCAAAATTATAATTATATAAATGATGGGTAATTCTAATAATTAAATATAGTTTATGGTTAAAGAAGATAACAATAAAATTAATAGTGGGTCACTTTTATCATTTTTATAATTGATACTTAAATAGTTAGCATTCACTAATAATTGAGGGATTAATTAAAAGAAAAGAGGGCTCGAAGGTTAGGCAGAAGCGGCAATAGAGAATGGACGATTCAGGTAATGATTTTGGTTTCTAAGAAAAGGGAATTTGGCTTAAAATTGAATGCACTTAAATGTCTTCTTGAAGTTTGAATCAATTGTTTAATAGTTAGAGTGATTAATGTTTGTAGATAGATATAGCACTGCATTTATGAATTATATCTGTCAAAATTTTAGTTTCTAAGCCATAAAATAATATATTATTAAATGTGAGTTGAAAAACAATGGGATTTGAATTACTATAATTTGATTATTAACTTATTTGGGTTATGTTAACATCATTGTGGGTTGCAGAAAAATGGTTTCTTTAATTAAATTGTGCATTTCCATAAGTGCAGTGATGCGTGATCCATTACGGACTTGAGGATACTATTTTTCTTGGTAATAATGACTTAATGATAATTAAATATTCGAAGGGTTGATGGCTATTGGTTATATGATTCACGTGTCTTTGAGTTGCAAGTTTTATGTGATTTTATCATATTCTGATTCAAGTTTGGATATAATGAAAATGGTAATTAAATATTATGTGTATTAAATTATTTGAATATTTTTAAAGTTACGATAATTGGAGGAATTTATATTTACCCTTAGACTCGAACTTTAGGAAATTTATTATAAAATTGGGTGAATTTTTAGGTCTAAGATAGACATATAGTAACGTGGGTGTCTATAGACTTGTTAACTTGAAAATTATGCATATATACTTGATAGATTTGAAAGGTTCGAAAGAATTGAGAAAAGGGAAAGTATTGGAGAAGTAGCTTGTTTGACTTCTTGATTCTTAGGTGGAGGTAGGTTATGGTTTATTCATAGACTCTTAATAGCGATTGATATGTACTGAATGATATTGTGAAGTCTTCTATGTACTTGATTGTGTGATTATGTGGTTTGATTGTGTGGTTTGTGATTGGTTCGAAATTCTGAGACCGTGGAATTTATAATATTGAACCCTCTTTATCGAAATGATGCCTTGAATAAAGAAGGCTTGATGAAATAATATCAATGAATTTTAAATTGGTGATAATAATTCATAAATTAATGGTATAATTGGATCTGAGTGTCACGTTCTGACACAATATAGTTGGATCGGAGTGTCACGTTCTGACACAGTATAATGGGATCAGAGTAAATATTCCGACACGATATTCTTGATTCGGAGTGTCATGTTCTGATACGGTATAATTAAATCAGAGTGTTGTGACGCAGTAAGATTAAAGAAAAAAAAGCTATTGAATTAACTTAATATACTCAATCTCAAAGAACTTTTTTCCCAGATGAGCGTAGCGTGGAGGAATGACTCCTCATGTGTATGCTTGATATTGTGATTGATTGTGTAGTCACATGTCCATGTTGTTTGTCGCTTAGCACCTGTTAAGTGTCATATTTGAGTTCACACTATTATTCATTGTACATTACTTTCTAGTTTGGGTTGGCCGATGATATATATTGAGCATGTTGTCCGTACTGAGCCCTACTTGTGTTTTTCTTTGTTTTCATTTTATGAAGTGTAACGAGTGTACCAATGACTTCAAATTGCCCTCAGCTCTAGTCAATCTCCATCATATCAAGTTCTCTCACGCCTCGAGCTACCACCGAGACGCGACACGGGACCTAGCACCACAAGTGATCCCAAGCTAATCATGCTGGCATGATCATGAGCATACTAAAGATAATAAACTGAATGCGGAAGATAAATCATAATTTAAAATGAAAAGATGGGGAATAAACATATTCTATAACTGAGATATTTAAAATGGATGAGTTTAATACAAAGAAAATATTAACTAAATATTTAGATGAAACTAACTATGTCTGAAAATAAGCTTCTAACTGACTAGTAATGCTGGAATAGGCCACATCTAAGTCTAGGAAAAATTAAAACTAAAAGACCAAAATACTAAAAGAAACTCATGACTATTGCCGTAAGAGAAAGAGGACTCACCACTAATTCCGCTGCACTGGAGATCAGGAATAGATCTAAGCTTGATCTGGATGCTAAGAACCTGAACCTACATCACGAGAAGATGTAGTGCACGTATGTGTCAGTATTTGAAAGGTACTGAGCATGTAGGATAGAGTAAAGCTTAAGTAAAACATAACTCAACAAGCACAAAAGCAAGTATAGTATTATGAACATGATATATTGAATTTTGAGCTAACTAGATGCAATGAACAAATTTATAACATGTTGAGACTGAATACTAACTGAACTGTAAATATGATCAATGCAATAGAGTCTGACTGGACTGTGGGAACTACTAATAACCGATACTAAAACCAATGAGCTAAATGTGGAGTCTGATGTATACGCCCCACCGAGAGGACCCAATATACCCAAGCAGATGTATAAAGACATAATGGTGTGATCACTAAACTAATGCCTACAAAGGGTAATTGTAACCTACTTGGCTAGTGATTCTAAACTATTAGGTACGCCGAACCGTAGTCCAACTCGGTATTATGCCACTCCAAATGAATAAAGTGAACACATTATGACTGAATTTCTGTAAATACTAGATAGTATAAAACTGAACATGCAAATTGAGAATGCAACAATTAGTCTGATAATTATGCATTAATAACTAAAGCATGTATATATGAAGTAACTGAAATATCTGACCTAGCATGTGTAACTCAAGAACCAAAGAAATACATAGCTAGGGTCTGGGAGTTCATGCGATAAACTGAATTGTAACTTTAAAGTCTAATTTGGAACATATATTTAACTAATTTATGATGATCTACTATAATTCTAGAACCTTAGATTTAATAATGATAAGAGAATCAAGAACTTATTGAAAACTAGGGATTTAATGGGTAAAAGGAACCCACTAGTGAAATTTCACATGCCTGGTGATAAAATTCATGGAGAAATATTTAGATTTCGGGGTTGGAACTTATAGAATCTTGTTGCGTTCTTAAACTAGGATTCTTGACCTTTTTCTCCTTTTTTTTCCTTCGAATTTTCAATGTTTTAATTTATGATTTTGACATAGATAAGTTTTTGTTATGTTTCTAGGCTTAAACTGACTAAAATCTGATGATTTAGGGCTTAAACAACGTGTCTTAGGGTTTAAAAAAACTAGGACAAGACTACCAGACCCCTGGAAATTTTGCTGTCGACTAAACAACGATCTGGACTCCCATCGTTCTAGTTAGTAGTTTGGGTCTCCTCGACACTCCTTTACTAAAACGGACATAACTTTTTACTCGAAGGTTGGATATTAGAAAACTTGGTAAATTTGGAAAGATAATTCAATTATATATCATTTTATAGGTCATGATACACCTAATTAATTTTGTGCTAAGAGTTATGACCATTTGAAGTTGACACAACAACATTACTGACTACTAACTTTCACCTACGGTCAGACCTACAGACCGTAGATCGAATGAAGGTCCGTGTTGTTCGTCCATAGTTCATGTAAGAGGCTGGGTAACTTGAATGTCAATCCACGGACACAGAACACATACCGTAGTCTGACTTACAGATTGTAGATCTATTCGTGGATCGATATTTAATCAATTTTCTGGGCATAGTTTTTGGGATAGTTTCAGTTGAAAATGACGGATGCACAACACCGGCCATAGATCAGACTACGGTCTGTCGATAGTGACCGTCGATTTCACCTGCAGATATATGAAAAGCTGATTTTTGGTATGTTTTGAATACAGAGTGTTACAGGTTCCAGGGTGAGCTATTTATTCAAACTCGTATTGGATTCTCTCAGTCATGAAATGATATCCTATGTTTTCGAATACATACTATTTTATTCTTTTATTTTGGTGTATTTGATACTCTTAAACTTAGTGTTTGAACAATATATGTTCTTGATGTGATGACTTTTAGGTTTTGGGAAATGATATTTAGTAAGATTTTGAGCTTTCACATTATGCTTGTATTTTGTAAGTTGGGTTAAATTATTTAGTTATCCCACCTAGGAGGTTAAGTGTGGGTGTCACTCACGACTCGTTTTGGTTCGTGATACTTACCTTGGCTCTGTTCAACTCAGAAATAACTACTCATTTCAATATAATGCAATCTAAAATTAATGTGCAATATAAATAAAACTAACTAAAAAAACGCTGAAAACTCTAAATGAACACAAGGGTACAAATAATCTCTGAGATGTATGTAAAAATACAAATATTTGATGTATATTAAAATACAATAACTTCTGTGAGAGATTCTCTAACCGACAATCATCACTAGGAGCTATAGTGACTATATAGCGTTACTCGGCCTACACTGCCTGCCAATCCTAACATTGCCAGAGTATAAGACCTGAATTTCCTAATGGATCCACTAGTATACTATGAAAATGGTTTACCAACAAAGTATGACCCTATTCTACTCGTCATTGCTACATCGTTGTCATGGAGACTTGACTTAATATGAACTCACATCTCCACATTGGTGCTCAATACTACTCCCATAAAAATACTGACACTTGTGATTTTAAAACATACCGATTCTATGATTTGATAATAGTGATCAAACTTAGCTCTAAAATCTCTCTAGGATATTATAGTTTCCCTTCTTGCTTCATTTCATGAATCTATTACTTCTTTCTATAAACTAGCCCGTCGGCTCTTTAGTTGTTTAAATATGAAAACATTTGTAACTCTTAGGAATTAGTTAGTTATAACTTCTGAGAATGAACTTAACTCTTTTCTCTTGCTTAACTTGTAACTTGATCCTTAAAACAAAGTTAAAAATGCTTGTTAAGACTCTCAGAAACTTTGGGAACTCACTTTGACTTGCTTTTTAACTTTTAGACTTGACTTTTAACTCATTTGACTTTTATCCTAACTTTCCTTGTATTGGATTATGGATTCGAGGATCATGATATCATGTTTATGGATGATTTCATGTTGTTTAGATGTACTTTAGAGTGTTGGAATTAACTAAGAAACGTGCTTACATCACTTAGGAACTAGTACGAAAAGATAGGGAAAAAATTGAGTGTCCAAGTAAACTTGGCGCTCTGAAAGGCGTGGAGTGTCAGAGCCTGACGGACAGACTCTGGTCTGAGGCACTCTAGCTGGCGTGGGGCACCAGGTCTTATCGGACAGAGCCTTCCCCGAGGGACTCAAGCAGGTGCAGCACCCCAGGGTCTGCCAAATAGGAATTTTGACTTTTCTTCTTTGTTTTTCATCTCTAAGCCTTCAAAACCGTGAATCTCACATCAATCAATTAGTATTACTAATAAACTGAATACCCAATAGATTCTACTTGAAAAAAAAAATCGGAAAAATTAATCAAATCAACTAAAGGCATGGTACAACTCAACAAACAAGAATTCAACAATTGTTCATCAAGATCTTCAAAATTCATCATTCAATGTATTTAAAACTCCCTGAATTAAACATATTATGTGTGGGTGACTGAAACTAACACATAAAGATCTCACATACCTTATTAGGTATCACTCCTGATGAATTCCACAAGCCGAACTTCGACAATC
>JAKWIY010001333.1:0-21685 GCA_027704805.1 Solanum corneliomulleri | reverse complement strand
CATGGGATGGAAACTACATTATCCGTTGGGATTCAGTTTTGCTTGATGAGAATTGTCTTATGAGGAGGAGCCTGTTGCTATTTTAGATAGAGAAGTCCGCAAGTTGAGGTCGAGGGAGATTGCATCCATCAATGTTCAATGGAAGAATCGACCGGTGAAGAAGCCACTTGGGAGAAGGAGGCTGATATGCAAGAAAGATACCGACATCTGTTCACAGATTAAGGTACTACTTCTCGCCCTTGTTTTTCTTCTTGTGATCTTTCGAGGACGAACGATGGGTAAATTGGTATCTATTGTAACGACCTGTTTAGTCGTTTTGAGCAGCAGATTTTATTTCTGGAAAACTGGCTGAAACGACGGACCCCACGACGGACCGTGATGGACACGAAGGACCGTCGCAGGGTCTCGTTTCAAAACACTTAGAAATTCTGAAATTGGGTAGTGAAATCGACTCTCTGAACTTCATAACGGAATGGAAGGACGGACCGTCACAGGCGTGACGGACCGTCACAGACCCTTTGGTGGAAATTGGGTCTCTGAACTTTGCGACGACCTGCAGGACGGACCGTCGCAGGCACGACGGGCCGTCACAGGTTGCGTAATCCCAGTCTGGGTCGGATTTCTTTACACGTTTTTAAGGGACGTTTTGACTTTCCGGCTTTAATTATAAAGTTAGTGGGTTAATGTTAATAAGTCTAATTACTTGGGGGTTAAAAGAGGTAACCTTGAGTTAATTAGTGGGTTATTATTGCCATCTTTCGTACTTAATTATATGCTAATTAGGGTAAAAGAAAGAGGGTTTGAATAAGAAAAATCGAAAGAACAAGAAGGGAGAGAGAGAATCGATCGAGAAGAAGAAGAACAAATCTTTGGGGAAATTGCTTGCTTGATCACTAATCTTCGGTGGAGGTAGGTTATGGTTTTTATGCTATTCGTAGTAAACTCTTAATAGCGAATGATATGTGTTGGTAATATTATCTCATCTTCTATATGCTTAATTGTATGCTTGCATGAATGTGACTATTTAATTGTGATCGAAGTGTCACGTACCGACACAAGAGGAATAAAGATAATGAGGGAGCAGAGTGTCACGTACCGACACAAGAGAAATAAAGATAATGAATCTTGAAAGATGCTAATATACTCAATCTAATGAACCTAATTCCCAAATGAGTATGGTATTGAGGCTTGAGTCCTCATGTGTGAACTTGGCGGTGTTTATTAATGATGATAGTATTTGTTGTTGCTACATGTTGAGTATTGTAGTTGATTTTGTAATATTACTTGATTTATACTGTTCTCTATTTTGAGTTGGCCGATGATATCTACTCAGTACCCGTGTTTTGGTTTGTGCCCCCTACTTTTATGTTTTCTTCTTTGTTATTTGTGGAGTGCAGCAAACGTGCCGTCGTCTTCAACTCAACAGTAATTCTAGCCATCTTCACACCGGATCTTCAGGGTGAGCTAATGCTTCTAGCTTGGACTGGATCTTCTTCTTCAAGTCTTGATGCCTTGAACTTCCGGCATGGACTAGCTTTTTACTTGTTTTTGTTTTCTTAGATACTCTTAGTTTAATAATTTGAGGATAGATGTTCTTGTGGTGATGACTTCCTGATTTTGGGGATGATAATAGTTATTGAATTGATTTTTATTAATGAGTTTAACTCTTCCGCATTACTTTCTGTCGATATTATATTGAAATGTTAAGGGTTAGATTGGTTGGTTCGCTCACATAGAAGGGTAAATGTGGGTGCAAGTCGCGGCTCGGTTTTGCGTCGTGACAAATCTTTATATTAGTATATTTCTTACTCGTGAGTTTGATCAATTTTCTTTCCTTTCTTGTTCATCAATCATTGTTATTCGACATTTTGAATTTCCAAATCAGGTTAGTATTTTTTTCTATTCAATTTTTTTAATTATGTGATTGAGTTTTTATTTTTATTTGTTCATTATAATAATTTTATTTCTTACTATCTACTTGTTACAATGAAATAATTTAGAATTCATTAAATTGATCAAAATTATCCCCAATCCTCTAGTATTGATCCTCAATTACTAATTGTATAGATCAAATCATATTAGTCTAAATTTTTAATGGAGATGTATTATTCTAAGAAAAATTCAAATGTTCAAAGTCAAATTTAATTAACGACTCAAGCTTCAACTGACTTAGAAGAACAAGCTAATGAGCTAGAAAAGATATCGGCGAAGGGAAGGAGTTGATTTAATTTCATTGCCAATTTATTTAATAATATGAGGACGTGAATGGTTTAAATATAAATTTTATAATATTATCTAATAAAAATATGCATCAAATTTTTGGAGACTAAAATGAAACTTTCATTGATTTTCTTCTTGAGACATTTTTGTCCTTGTGACACCGCTTAGAAAAATTCTACGTAAGACACTGCTTGTAACCTTTCACTTACATAACACTTTCCATTATATTCAGGTTAATGTCATGTTTATAACTAACCTTTTGTATGTCTCTATGTTACACTATAAATAGAGGGATATGGTTCATATTGTATACATATGAAAATTTGATGAACACTTGAAAGAAAGAAGTTATCTTATATTGTTTTTCTTTTCTTATATTCTTCTTGTCTTCATCATTATATTATTATTTTGTTCTTAAGTTTTATAACACGTTATCAACACAACTGTTCTACAATTGAAGGACTGAAGCAAAGTATATACAAAGAAGGTAAAAATATTTTTGTTTATTTTTCTCTTGGGAACAAGGTAAGTTACTATATAATCTATTTTATATTTTACTTTTGATTATGAATCATCAGTTTTTTTACCATCTCAAAATCATACGAGTCCAGTAAGTTACTTTTACTTAGAGCAAACTTTTAATTTGATCACTTCTATCTTTAAAAAGTAAATTTAGTTTTGTAAGTTAATAATTTGTAAAGAAATTGTTCGTTATGATATCCTTTTATTAAAAAAATTGTAGATTATGTTTTTCTTCGTAACAATATTGTGAAGGACTGTTAAAAGGTTTTAATCTATTTTAACTTGTGATTTTTATATGATTCCAATGTGTTGTTCTAATTAATTGAATTTGTTCATTTTTCTTATGCTTTAAGTCAAATTTAGTTTATATTTATGGTTTTCGATAAAAGAAAATTGGTAACATAGTTGTTCTATCAAGACATTGATTGAGGGTAAGACGATGAATTCAAATTTCCCAATACAAAGTGGGTAAGACACCGAGTTAATGTCTCATTGCACCATGATAATAAGAAGTGGGTTCAAGTCCATTGATTTATGACTACAGACGTCTTTATATGGGTAAGACATTGGGTATGATTTAAATCCTAATGCACCATAGTGATGATATGATGATGACTAACATAAATTGTATACTTTTGACTGAAAATCATGAAATTTTCCCAATTAATTTGCTTCATTTTCTTATATAAATGTGGTAGCAATGCATAATTTGTCTGAAAATGACAAGTGGTTGAATGTATGAATATGAGTGTGGTAAAATGTTAATGGTCATCATTGTGGTAATTAAAAGGAAAAACATTATGGGTTTTTAAGATGGTTCTAAAAATGAGAAGGTAAATTTTTCCATCAAAGTGATATGAAAGGTTATTGGGCACATTAATTTTGAAAATGGTCCTTCAAATGTGAAGTAATTTTTATCCATTAAAGTGGTATGAAAAGTTATTGGTCACACTTGTAACAACCCAAAATGAACTAGGTTAAACTAGAGCCTAAGGTGTGGGTCATGAGTTGGTGAGGTCTAACAAATGATGAACATAAGTTTTATAAGTCACTTTGAAGAGTTTGGAAGTGAAACGTCCAAGACATCCATAATCTAGTCTAAGTTGAACTAGTGTGTGGTAGTGTTTTGTAATGGAGTTTTGGGGTATGGTATGAGCGTGGAATTGGGTATCAATGGTTCCAACACATAGACTAACAGGTAAAGGGTTTAAACATCTGAGAACGACGCCCCCAAGGGCTAGACAAAGGGTCCATGAGGAGGATCTAAACATGGGCCAAGGTAGCTACCTAGGCAGCCAAGATTTGGCAGTGGCTGCGTGTCGCACCTGCAGCACTCAAAGGGAAAATTTTATCCTTCAACGCGGGGCCAAAATGAACCATTGTGTCTGAAACAAAATTCCAGAACCAAGAATTGGAGGTGACCCTGCGACGCGCAGTGACTTTCTAGATTTTGTTGCATTATTTTTAAGTAACATTTGAATTGGTTAAAAGTTCCATTAAGTGCAGGGGTCTTTTGGATAGTTTCAGATTATTATTTGACATTTACTAAGTCTTTTTGAACCCCAAAACTTCACCAATCAATCTAAACCCTCAACTCAAAAGAAACCTCTCAATTTTTTTCTCGAAAACCTCCATTAATGAAGCTTTGAAGCTCCAAGGAAGAAGACAGATTTTCCAAGTTTTTCTCCATCAATTTCGTGGGATTTTCTTCACATAAGGTATGGTGTTTCATTTTTGAATTCTCTTCCATTCAAGGAGTCTAATTCCAAATACTTTTCTAAGACTTTCTCAAATCATAAAGTGCTATTTTGAATCTTGCCATGGGTTCTTGCATAAAAGGATATGAATCAATGTTTTATGTTATAATTGATGTTAATTGAATGACTTCAGATGAAAATTCCTATGAACCATGCTTTTAATGAATTCATATTTTTGTCTCTAATATGGGTGATTTTTTTATGACTTGATATTAGTGAGTTATTGTGTAGATTGTATTAGAGTATTGAATTCTGTATAGACCATGATATAAATTTATATAGGCTGCCTTAATTTGATGATGTTCATATTGTATATTGTTGGATCATTAGTATGGTTGGATTGTTGGTTAAGAATGGTGTATATGGATATTGGTAAGAGCCATTGTGAAGTTAATTGATTGAAAAGACTAAGGAATGGTGGTGTGGATGATGGAAAGGTGATGAGTTGACCTAATCACTTCTATATTGCGTAGAATTGCTATTGAAATGTATTGATTGGTATGGTCCACTCATGGTGGTGGTGTTTATGTGTTATTTTTATGAAGAACATGGCCTTGTTGGCATTATTATGTGAATTGTGATGTTATCATGTTATAACTTTTATAGATAGTCAAGGTGAAGGATGGTTATGTGTATATGTATTGTAACGACCTGTTTAGTCGTTTTGAGCAGCAGATTTTATTTCTGGAAAATTGGCTGAGACGACGGACCCCACGACGGACCGTCATGGGCACGACGGACCGTCGCAGGGTCTCGTTTCAAAACACTTAGAAATTCTGAAATTGGGTACTGAAAATCGACTCTCTGAACTTCGTGACGAACTTGCAGGACGGACCGTCGCAGGCACGACGGACCGTCACAGACCCTTGGTGGAAATTTGGGTCTCTGAACTTTGCGACGACCTGCAGGACGGACCGTCGCAGGCACGACGGCCCGTCACAGGTTGCGTAATCCCAGTCTGGGTCGGATTTCTTTACACGTTTTAAGGGACGTTTTTGGACTATTCCTGCCTTAATTATAAAGTTAGTGGGTTAATGTTAATAAGTCTAATTACTTGGGGGTTAAAAGAGGTAACCTTAAGTTAATTAGTGGGGTATTATTGCCATATTTTATACTTAATTATATACTAATTAGGGTAAAAAAAAGAGGGTTTGAATAAGAAAAATAAAAAGAACAAGAGAGAGGAAGAGTCGATCGAACGAAAGAGGAGAAGAAACGCTGCTTGGGAAATTGCTTGCTTGATCAATTCTTTGGTGGAGGTAGGTTATGGTTTTCACACTATTCGTAGTAAACTCTTAATAGTGAATGATATGTGTTAGTAGTATTGTAAACCCTTCTATATGCTTAATTGTATGCTTGCATGAATATGATTATGTAATTGTGAATAAATAAGCATGATGAAGCTATTGAATCCCAAATCTTGAAAAGAAACCCTAATCTACTTTGTTAATGATGATGCCTTGGTATAAAAGAAGGCTTGATGAACGAAAGTGGTGAGATTAGGGGATCGGGTGCCACGTTCCGGTACCAGGATAGAAATAGAGGATCGGGTGCCACGTTCCGGTACCGGATAGAATGAGGATCGGAGTGTCACGTTCCGACACCAGGATAGTATATGGATCGGGTGCCACGTTCCGGTACCAGGATAGAATGAGGATCGGAGTGTCACGTTCCGACACCAGGATAGTATATGGATCGGGTGCCACGTTCCGGTACCAGGATAGAATGAGGATCGGAGTGTCACGTTCCGACACCAGGATAGTATAAGGATCGGAGTGCCACGTTCCGGCACGAGGATAGTATATGGAGCGGAGTGTCACGTACCAACACGAGGGGAATAAAGATAATGAATCTTGAAATATGTTAATAAATTCAATCTAATGAACCTAATTTCCAAATGAGTATGATGGGGAGGCGTGAGTCCTCATTGATGTGCTTGGTGTTATGACCAAGAGTTATGATAATGGTAAATGTCGCATGTTGAGTATTGTAATTGGTTTTATGATATTATTTGATATATATTGTCTTCTATTTTGAGTTGGCCGATGATATCTACTCAGTACTTGTGTTTTGTACTGACCCCCTACTTTTATGTTTTCTTCTTTGTTATTTGTGGAATGCAGCAAACGTGCCGTGTCTTCAACTCAACAGTAATTCTAGCCAGTCTTCGTCACACCGGATCTTCAGGGTGAGCTAATGCTTCTAGCTTGGACTGGATCTTCTTCTTCAAGTCTTGATGCCTTGAATTTCCGGCATGGACTAGCTTTTACTTGTTTTAGTTTTAGAATACTCTTAGTTTAGTCATTTGATTATAGATGTTCTTGTGGTGATGACTTCCAGATTTTGGGGAATAATAGATGTTGAATATTAATAGTTATTGAATTGGTTTTTAATAATGAGTTTAAGTCTTCCGTATTACTTTCTGTTGCTATACATTGAAATGTTAAGGGATTGATTGGTTGGTTCGCTCACATAGGAGGGTAAATGTGGGTGCCAGTTGCGGCTTGGTTTTGAGTCGTGACAAACTTGGTATCAAAGCATTAGGTTCGTTGGTCTCATCACACAAGAACAGGTCTAGTAGAGTCTTAAGGAACGGTAGGGGGACGCCTTTACTTTTCCTTGAGAGGCTATAGGACTTTAGGAAAATTCCACTCTTTCTTTCTTTCTTTCGTGCTATTACTTGAATCCAATTGGTATCTAGGTGATACAAATTGGTATCTGACCATCTTCACTCTATTTCGCAGATGGTTAGAACTAGAGCAACGACTGCGCCAACACCAACACCAACACCGGCAAGACAAGAAACGTTTGAGCCAACCACTGGGGCTGTGGCTCGAGGAAGAGCAGTGGCAAGAGGCCGTGGAAGATTTCGTGGGAGGACGTCCTCTAGAGGAAGAGGACAAGTTGTCTGACCAGGGCCAAACACCTCCAGTGGTTTCTGCACCAACACCTCCGGTTTTAGAGGTACGACATGCTGCTGCGGGGGCTCCCCGCATGGATGCCTCATTGGAAATGGGCACGTTTCCACGTCTGACTATTGGGCCTATAATGACAAATAATCAGCATGAACTTTTCAGTAAGTTTTTGAAATTGAAACTCCAGTCTTCAAGGTGCTGAATCTGAGGATGCTTACGATTTTCTGGTTGACTGTCATGAGCTACTACACAAGATGGGTATAGTAGTCGAAGGTTTGGTGTTGAGTTCGTGAGTTATCAGTTTCAAGGGAACGCCAAAATGTGGTGGCGTTCACATGTTTAGTGTCAACCAACAGAGCACCACCTATGACTTTGGGCCTCATTCTCTAGTTTGTTTATGGAGAAGTATATCCCCGGACATTGAGGGATAGGAAAAGAGATGAGTTCTTGAGCCTAGAGCAAGGTAGGATGTCGGTTAATGCATACGAGGCTAAGTTTCGGGCATTATCCAGGTATGCCACCCAACTTTGTTTCAGTCCAAAAGAGCGGATTCGCTGGTTGGTTTGTGAAGGGGTTGAGGTCAGAATTGCGGATTTCAGCCTTACAGGTATCGGCTACTGAAAATCCTTCCAAGAGGTAGTAGACTTCGTGATAGAGGGGAGGAGAGAGTGAAAGCCAGATGACTTCACCACGACATCTACATCAAAAAAGGTTTCGAAAGGGAGGTGAGTTTAATGGTTCTTACTCTAGAGGACAGAGTTCCGGAGGTTACTCGGCCCGACCAATTCAGTCTTCACTACAGACTGTAGTTGGGGGGTCCACCTCAGGACCGGTCAACACTTCTCTGAGAGACCGATGCTTGAACCCAGAGAATGTTATGGATGTGGGGAGACTGGCACATTAAGAGGTATTGCCCAAAATAGAGTTACTGACCTCCATAGTCAGAGGTAGAGGTGGTGGTCATGGTAGAGGCCGTTATTCTGGAGGACGTGGTGGTCGAGGTAATGGTGGTCACCAAAACGGCAGGGGTGATGGGCAAACTGGAGCCACTACATCACACATGGTAGTGGGTCAACGGACAGACAAGTAATGGGACCCATTGTTACGCTTTCCTGGGAGATCTGAAGCGGAGACATCTGACGCTGTTATCACAGGTAATCTCTTAGTTTGTGATTGCATGGCTTCTGTATTGTTTGATCCTGGATCCACATTTTCTTATGTATCTTCCTCATTTGCTAATGGTCTAAATTTACATTGTGAATACTTGACATGCCTATTCGTGTTTCTACTCCGGTGGGTGAGTCTGTGTGATAGTTGAAAAGGTATATAGGTCTTGTTTGGTAAATTTGTGGGGAGCAACACTTATGTAGATTTGGTTATCTTAGAAATGGTTAAACTTTGATGTAATTCTGGGTATGACTTGGCTTTCTCCGAATTTGCGATCTTGGATTGTAATGCTAAAACTGTGACGTTAGCCAAGCCTGGGACAGACCCGTTAGTGTGGGAGGGCGACAACACTCCCAACGGTTCGTATCATGTCCTTTCTTCGTGCTAAGAGAATGGTTAGTAAGGGTTGTTTAGCCTTCTTAGCACACCTCAAGGATGACACTTCCCAAGTACCTTCGATTGAGTCGGTTTCGGTAGTCCGTGAGTTTGGATGTGTTCCCTGCAGATATCTGGTATGCCACCAGATAGGGATATTGACTTCTGTATTGATCTTGAACCGGGTACTCGCCCCATTTCTATACCCCTTATAGAATGGCTCCCGCGGAGTTAAGAGAGTTAAAGGCACAACTTCAAGAGTTGTTGAGCAAAGGCTTCATTTAGACCAAGTGCATCTCCTTGGGGTGCTCCGGTTTTTTGTGAAGAAGAAAGATGGGAGTTTTCGGATGTGCATAGACTATAGACAACTGAACAAGGTAACTATTAAGAACAAGTATCCTCTTCCTCGCATTGATGACTTGTTCGATCAGTTACAAGGTGCTTGTGTCTTCTCTAAAATTGACTTGAGATCCGGTTTATCATCAATTGAAAATACGGTCAACGGATGTGCCAAAGACTGATTTTCGAACTAGATATGGGCACTACGAATTTGTGGGTAATGTCTTTCGGTCTTACGAATGCCCCTGCTGCCTTCATGAGCTTGATGAACGGGATCTTCAACATATCTGGATCTCTTTGTGATAGTATTAATTGATGATATACTGATATACTCTAAAAGTAAGAAGGAACATGAGGAGCATTTGAGAATGGTGTTAGAGTTATTGAGGAAGAAGAAGCTTTATGCCAAATTCTCCAAGGTGAGTTTTGGCTAGATCAGTGTCCTTCTTGGGACACGTAGTTTCTAAGGATGGAGTGATGGGGGATCCATCTAAGATCGAGACAGTGAAGAATTGGGTGAGACCCACAAACGTGTCAGAAATAAGGAGCTTCGTGGGTTTATCTAGCTACTATCGCCGATTTGTCAAGGGATTCTCTTCTATTGCTTTCCCAATTAACGAACTTGACTAAGCAGAATGTTCCATTTGTATGGTCGGATGAGTGTGAGGAAAGCTTTCAGAAACTCAAGACCTTGTTGACTACTGCACCAATCTTACCTCGCCAGTAGAGGGTAAGAACTTCATTGTTTATTGTGATGCATCCTATTCTGGGTTGGGTGCATTGCTAATGCAAGAGAAGAATGTGATTGATTATGCTTCAAGGCAATTAAAGGTGCATGAACGTAACTATCCGACCCATGATTTGGAATTGGCCGCGGTAGTGTTTGCATTAAAGCAATGGAGGCACTATTGTATGGGTTTAAATGTGAAGTCTATATCGGACCATTTGAGGTACTTAAGCGAGTAGGGGAGGTGGCTTATGAATTAGCCTTGCCTCCAGGGCTGTCCGTAGTGCATCCGGTATTTCATGTGTCCATGTTGAAAAGATAACATGGGGATGGAAACTACATTATCCGTTGGGATTCAGTTTTGCTTGATGAAAATTTGACTTATGAGGAGGAGCCTGTTGCTATTTTAGCTAGAGAAGTCCGTAAGTTAAGGTCGAGGGAGATTGCATCCATCAAAGTTCAATGGAAGAATCGACCAGTTGAAGAAGCCACTTGGGAGAAGGAGACTGATATGCAAGAAAAATACCCGCATCTGTTTACGGATTCAGGTACTCTTTTCCGCCCTTTTTTTTCTTCTTGTGATCGCTCGAGGACGAACGATGGGTAAATTGGTATCTATTGTAACGACCTGTTTAGTCGTTTTGAGCAGCAAATTTTATTTCTGGAAAATTGGCTGAGACGACGGACCCCATGACGGACCGTCATGGGCACGACGGACCGTCGCAGGGTCTCGTTTCAAAACACTTAGAAATTCTGAAATTGGGTACTGAAAATCGACTCTCTGAACTTCGTGACGAACTTGCAGGACGGACCGTCGCAGGCACGACGGACCGTCACAGACCATTGGTGGAAATTTGGGTCTCTGAACTTTGCGACGACCTGCAGGACGGACCGTCGCAGGCACGACGGCCCATCACAGGTTGCGTAATCCCAGTCTGGGTCGGATTTCTTTACACGTTTTTAAGGGATGTTTTGGACTATTCCTGCCTTAATTATAAAGTTAGTGGGTTAATGTTAATAAGTCTAATTACTTGGGGGTTAAAAGAGGTAACCTTAAGTTAATTAGTGGGGTAATATTGCCATCTTTTTACTTAATTATATACTAATTAGGGTAAAAGAAAGAGGGTATGAATAAGAAAAATAAAAAGAACAAGAGAGAGGGAGAGTCGATCGAACGAAAGAGGAGAAGAAACGCTGCTTGGGAAATTTCCTGCTTGATCAATTCTTCGGTGGAGGTAGGGTTATGGTTTTCACACTATTCGTAGTAAACTCTTAATAGTGAATGATATGTGTTAGTAGTATTGTAAACCCTTCTATATGCTTAATTGTATGCTTGCATGAATATGATTATGTAATTGTGAGTAAATAAGCATGATGAAGCTATTGAATCCCAAATCTTGAAAAGAAACCTAATCTACTTTGTTAATGATGATGCCTTGGTATAAAAGAAGGCTTGATGAACGAAAGTGGTGAGATTAGGGGATCGGGTGGCCACGTTCCGGTACCAGGATAGAAATAGAGGATCGGGTGCCACGTTCCGGTACCAGGATTAATGAGGATCGGAGTAGGTCGGAGTGTCACGTTCCGACACCAGGATAGTATAGGGATAGGGGGTCCGCTCAGGTATTCCCGGTTACCAGGATAGAATGAGGATCGGAGTGTCACGTTCCGACACCAGGATAGTATATGGATCGGGTGCCACGTTCCGGTACCAGGATAGATAGAATGAGGATCGGAGTGTCACGTTCCGACACCAGGATAGTATAAGGATCGGAGTGCCACGTTCCGGCACCAAGATAGTATATGGAGCGGAGTGTCACGTACCGACACGAGGGGAATAAAGATAATGAATCTTGAAATATGTTAATAAATTCAATCTAATGAACCTAATTTCCAAATGAATATGATGGGGAGGCGTGAGTCCTCATTGATGTGCTTGGTGTTATGACCAAGAGTTTGATAATGGTAAATGTCGCACGTTGAGTATTGTAGTTGGTTTTATGATATTATTTGATATATATTGTCTTCTATTTGAGTTGGCCGATGATATCTACTCAGTACTTGTGTTTTGTACTGACCCCCTACTTTTATGTTTTCTTCTTTGTTATTTGTGGAATGCAGCAAACGTGTCGTCGTCTTCAACTCAACAGTTATTCTAGCCAGTCTTCGTCACACCGAATCTTCAGGGTGAGCTAATGCTTCTAGCTTGGACTGGATCTTCTTCTTCAAGTCTTGATGCCTTGAATTTCCGGCATGGACTAGCTTTTACTTGTTTTAGCTTTTAGAATACTCTTAGTTTTCATTTGATTATAGATGTTCTTGTGGTGATGACTTCCAGATTTTGGGGAATAATAGATGTTGAATATTAATAGTTATTGAATTGGTTTTTAATAATGAGTTTAATTCTTCCGCATTACTTTCTATTGCTATACATTGAAATGTTAAGGGATTGATTGGTTGGTTCGCTCACATAGGAGGGTAAATGTGGGTGCCAGTTGCGGCTCGGTTTTGGGTCGTGACATGTATATGTGAGGTTGAAGTGTGAGTTCTTCTAATTGGTTATATGTGGCTATCATAGACTATGGTGATGCCATTATATGTGTTGCTACTGTATATGGTTAGGTAGACTTAGTTGTCCCTATACGATACTCGAATGTCATTGAATATGTTATAAGATGATGAAGTTGTGTCTTGATTGGTAGACTTATACATGAAAGAATGTGAATGTGAACGTGAACTTTTTACTTACTAGGCTCTAGAACCTTTGTCATGAATGATTGAATATGACCTTGAACAAGTAAAGAAGGTCAATGACTTGGAACCTTCAATATAGAAAGAAGGTTATAGAATCCTTGAAGTTGAAAGTCGTAATGATATTCTTTTTTTGTGAATAATGGACTTAAGGATAGGTTGGCTGGAACGGCATGAACCATCTCTAAGGAAGCCATAGAGCTATCCTTATTCAATATTGAGTTGAATTCCTAGTGGACCTATCCTTGGTAGGGTACTATGATTAGGTAATGACTAAAATATGGTACCTTCTCATATGCCTTTATGTGAATGAACTTACTCTATAAGAACTGAGGCTAAGCACCGAGTGAATATGCTTGTGGTAGTTACCTACTTAAGATGAGACTAGAGTACCAAGAAACCCTTGATATTCCTTAACCATGCGTCAACATGGGATGTGTCCTAGTTGTACCTTTGGCAAGTAGAACACCCTACCTCGGAGTGGGGTAGACTCCGAATTCCATGCCTAGCTAGAATGGTCTATGTCAGTTAATGCATATTCTTATCATATCGGATGGATTCTAATGGTGGAGAAGCTCTAAAACGTGTATAGGTAGTGGAATAGGACGTTACTATACATGACATGAGTAGTCTTTGAAGATGCTAGTATGAGGGTTCCTTAGGTCTTCCCAAGATCATTATGTGAACTCCTTAATTGTTGAATCTCTCTAAAATGTGTAAATGAACATTGTTGACTTAAGTTAATGCATGTGAGTGAACAATTACTTATCTAGAGTAGATTTGAAGATTTCTTAGGTAGGATTGAAGAGGGTGTATGAGTGTTCTCTTCATGTCTTACTTAGGTGAGCCTTAGAGTAACCTTAGGTATGGAGTTAAAAGATGAAATGGAATAATCTTACCTTGGGAATTCTTGAGGATCACCTAGGTGTGTGTCAAGGGATTGTATGGGCGGCCGCTTCATATCTTACTTAAGTGAGTCTTAGGATGACATTTGGTAAGAGGTATATATGTTCATATGATTTCTAAGTGATAACAGTTGTATGTTATGGATTACTTCAAATATGTCTTATATATGTATGTTGACTTGAAAGTGGTTATCATACTTGTTTTGTGAGGTTTTATTCAAAGGATCATACAAAGCATCTTTAAAGTAAATATTTGTTTTAGTATCATTTTATTGCATCTCACCATACTTAGTGCATTAAATATACTAATTCCATGTGTTGTTTAATCTCTAAAGGTGTAGGTGACAAGTGAGGAGTCTATTAGAAGTAAAGCTTGGGAATAACATTCTTTCAAGCAAATCTTGATATGTCCTCAATTGATTCGAGGACAGAGATATATTTAGATTTTCTTTTTGAAAGACATTGTAATTGACTTTAGATTTTCCATTTTGTTGATGTATGGGCTGTGACCCAACATATTCATGTGTCAAAGATGGATACAAAGAGACTTAGTATTTCTTATGTTTTCTATAAAGGAGATTTGAACTATTATTGTGAAAAGTTTTAATTATGCACTACTTTTCACACACACACACACACACACACACACACACACACACCACACACACACGCACACACACGCGCGCACACACACACACACACACACACACACACACACACACACACGCACACGCACACGCACACGCACACGCACACGCACACGCACACACATATATATATATTTATATATATATATATATATATATATATATATATATATATATATAATATATATATTTATATATATATATATGCGATGAATGATGTCTAAGGACTTGTGCAAGATATACGAGAGGTCGAGTACGCCATGTGGCGACTTGAGGATGCCCTAACTTTTAGATTTTACTTTGGGTAGTGACAACATTATTGTTGGTGCAACCCGTTTGACAAGTTTTTGTAAATCCTCTATCAAAATAAAGGAATACAAAGTGTAGTACATTTGGTACATTTGACCTCTTAAAGTGATGTTGAGCTGAGTCACATAAATTTTATAAATGTGAAAACATGTTAATGAGTTTCTAATAAAAACTTATAGATCATGTTCAAATGGCCATGGTCAAATTCTTAAAGAAAATGTGACTTGTGTTTTTATGGATAAGAACACATTCATATATTGTTAAATAGATGTCACATCTTAAAATTATTAGATTGGAATATCTATAAGTATCATATTTAGAAATAATAGCTACACTTCGTGTTACAAAATGGCTATACCATACATATGTCATTTTTAATACAAAAATACATTTTAATTAATTTCCCATTAAATAAGTAAATTAGTTAATGGAGGGGCGGCTTAACCTGATTGGGGGCCTAAAGCGAAATTTTAAATCGGGGCCTAAAATATAAACAAACTTTATATACTTATTTATTCAACATTTATTTTTCTTACACTATTTAGATAAAGATTATTAGTGTTTTTTCAATTATTAATTTTAGGTAAGATTTTTTTTATCAACTCAACAATTAAAAACATCCTTTAAGTGAGACATTATTATATGAATTGTTAGCATAATTTTATAAGTAATTAGTTGACAAATATTAAATAAAGATAAGAGTTGAAACCATAAAATTTGACGCAAGCAGTTGATAACTTGATATATCCCATTTTAATATAATTTTGGTATTGCTTGAAACGAAAATTAAAAAAGAAATAAAATAGAATTTGTAACTCACTATGTTTAACACTTTTCAGTGCTAATTCTTATTTTTGACAAAGTAAAAAGATGTTAAAGTGGATAAAATAATGCATATTTTAAAAAATTATACTTTTTATCATAAAATAATTAATTTTTGTATAAAACTTTTAACTCGTGATTTATTCTTGATAAAAATTTAAGGGCCTCTGAAATTGGGGGCCTAAGGCAAAGGCCTTATTTTGCAATGCCTAGAGCCGACACTGAGTTAATGTAACTTATGTAGACACGTAATTTTGACTGAATTTAAGTTTTACACCATTTTTAGAACTTAAATATTTTTTATAAATATTTTGACTTTTATCTTATTTTTATCAAGTTTATTTTACAAGATTTGAAAAACTACAAAAAATAGAGTCACACTTTGAGGCATGTTTTATTTTTCTATTATTTTAAAAAAAAAAAGTTTTTTAAAAAATAATATATGTTTTCTTTTAAATTAAATTTACTAAATAAGCTAGTATTTCTTAATTATATTTTTAAACTAACTTTTTGTTTTTTATTAATTCAAAATAGTTAGCTAATATTTTTATTATTATAATTTTTATTATATTTACTTAAAAAAATCTGCACTAAACAAACGACCATGTTACCACACTTCACCTCACTGCCCCCATTTCCTCACCCATATCTCAACCCCCACTTCCTCTCATCCTACACACTACACAACACACACCTAGAAAAAAACGAAACAGAAGACAACCAGAAAAAAAAAACGTGAATAGAAAGAAAAAAACAAAAGAAAAACAACAATCTACTCAAACTCATTCTCACATTTACACAACTACAACAATACATAATCATCCCACACATACATTACTCAATAAGGCCAACATACGTAGAAAAACAAACATTTGTTTTCTTTCACACTATAATAAGAAGGTTGAGTTGAGGTTCACTTTCGTGGTTTCAAGTCCGTAGTTTTTTATTAAGTTGTTTCTTTTTCATAAATCGGTTTTCACAAGAGATACTGTTAAATTTTTATTGTACATTTTGATTTTTGTGATTATATAAATTTCATTCCAATAGTGTGATGTTTGCTCAAATTTTAATTTGTGTTGAATTTCAATGCTATAATATTGAAATGTTTCCTTTTAGTTTTATTCTTATGTTATTTTCCATCTTGTACCATATACTATAATCATTAAAGTACCTTTAACATCAATTTAAAATTAATTCAATTGCATGAAAATAGTATTCCAATAGTTTATTGGGTCAAATTTATCTAGAGAACAAATATTTATTAAAGAAAAACTAAGAGATGTAGAGTTACATTTTTTATGTTTATGTTTATTTACTATGTCTCTTGTCATAACTTGTAAGTACTAAAAATATAAATGCATCTATGTCGAATTAGAATATGAATAAAAAAACTTTTTATATAAATGTTTAAGATTTTGGGTTCTTATTACATAAATAAAATTCATGAATATAAATAATAGAGGTAATTTAATCACGAATAATACACTTAAACTTTCTAGTAATAGATAAAATATTAAAATATATGATCCATTTTAAAAATCGGTTTTAATTAAAAATATGACTACACATCTTTCTTGAAACATAAATATACTCAAAAATGCGGTACCGTACCTTGTCCAACACATATAATTAATATTTATTAATTTAACATAAGACTTATAGATAAGATTATTAAGTGTAATGCAGAGAAGACAGTTATATCTCTAATCGTGAAGACCAAGAATGCGGTTATGCATCGAAGTCGAGATCAAATAAAAAGTTCAAGAATAAAAAATAAATAGGAGCAAGTGACAGTTAATAATATATCCAAATAATAATTTAAAATAAGTATAATTTAATAAAAGCGAACGTGCTAGAACCACGGGACTCGAGGGATGCCTAATACCTTCCCCTCGGTCAACAGAATTCCGTACCCGAATTTCTGGTTCATAGACCAAAGTAAAGAGTCACTTTCTTTTGATTAGGGATTAAACAAAAAAATGTGACTTGGAACACCATAACTCAATTCCAAGTGGCGATCCGAAAAATAAAAATAATCCTTCAATCAATAATGTCACTTAAATTGAAACAACCCTCACCATCGTCCGCGAAAAGAAGTGTGACATCTCTGACGACTTCGCTGGAGACTAACCAGAATTCTAGCTTTATTTTATTAACTTTTACATGATTTAATTATTTTATTTATTGGTTATATTGTTTTTGATGGCCCAATTATGTTACTTGCTGCTCACTTATTATTTTTTATATTTATATTATTGAACTTTACTAAAAAATTTCTCACACACACCTTATGAGTCCTTGACTACACTTACATACGTTCACCGGAATGCAGTTAAGCATTCTATTTTTCCTTGAGATAAAGCTGGAGTGTCTTGACTCCCTAAGAAGGATTTACTAGTAGCATATATTAGGCGGAGTTGAACCAACAATGAAGTCGGAATAGAGTTGCTACCAATAAGTTGTCCCTCCTTTGCTTGAGTTGTCCACTTAAGTAAGCCACTCTAGACACCTATCTCCTATAGGTCTTGTTTACCACGGGTAGACTTTACTCATTTAAATAATTTGCATTTGAATTAGTGAATCTCGAAACAGGAGTTGGGTCCGTCATGGACAAGTTTTACTCTCCTACTTGACCAACATTTTGGAGCATTGTATGTGTTACATGAAAATGCATTTATTTATAGATCTTTATAAGTTGACTCATTTAAGTGTGATTAAAAGTTATCTTTTGATTTTATTAAAAAAAAAGTACAAAAATATTGTTATCTTTTATTTGGAAGTTATTACACACTTCTTAAAAAAATAAAATAAAAGATTGTCACAAATTAATAAAAGAAAATTTTTTATTAAGATTTATTTTGTATAGTTAAAAAAATTAGAATATTTTGCTTTCATTATACTTATAAAAATAATGTATATAGTCAAAAAAAAAAATTAATTCAAACTAAATGAACTACACACACCTGATTCTCACTTCAATGAGATACGTAGGCAACCTTCTCTGGGTTCGTTGATCTTTATTTTAAAAAATTAATTTATTTTTAAAAAAAATTCAAAAATAAAAACAAGTTCTAATTTTTTTAAATCAAAAATAAGTTTTTCTTAATTGTTTTTAGTAATTCAAAAGGAAAACAAAGAACTTTCTCTATTAAAAAGACTTAGTTATTAATTTTTAGAAAAAAAGAATGCAATGATCTTATTCATACTCTCAAAGTATGTTATAGATTTGATCAATGCATTATAAAATCATTTTTTTTTTGAAAAAATACAATTAAAATTAATAATTAAAAAATGTCTAACCCTAACAAACTTTATCATTCTGCACACAATTAAATTAAGGTGGTTGGTTTGTGGTTAAGCTGACATATTATCCCTACAATACAAGATCAAAAGGGAAAAACAATGGTCTAGAAAGATAGGAGTGAGGCGTACAATGATAAGGTTCGAAACTAGACGGATTCACAAGAAATAGTGTCAACAGAAGAGGTAAGAGTATTAAGAAAACAAATGGCAGAGATATACGAAGCTTGGATGAGTGGACAAACTCCACCGTCTTCAATTCGTGACTATCTAAATACAAATATGTCACCCTCTATTCAAGTGTCAAAAAATGATCAAATTTATCCACCTAGATTTGGCTCCTATGTGGACGCATCTAACGTAGCTGGAACTTCTACGATGCGCCCATTGAGTACACCTATGACGAGTAATTCACTCTTTGTGCCAACGCACCGACTAATAGTGTTCCACAATCTATAATGGAGTCAAAATCCAACAACGATCCTCCACCTAAAGTTTAGTATGATCGATATTATAACCTTGAAGTAACTTTTAAATTCCAGGCTCTTACTCTCACACTCATCAGTATAGTTCCCATGTTGCAGTTGAAAAGGTTGTTAAAAATGAGGAACATGAAGAAATGGCTAGGAAAATGAAAAGTTTGGAACAGAGTGTAAGAGATATGCAAGAGATGGGAGGTCATAAAAGTGTCTCATTCAATGATTTATGTATGTTTCCCCATGTTCATCTATCCATTGGTTTTAAAACTCCAAAATTTGAGAAGTATGATGGACATGGAGATCCTCTAGCTCATTAAAAAGATATTGTAATCAACTGAGAGGGGCAGAAAACAAAGAAGAATTGCTCATGACTTATTGTGGGGAAAGTTTGATGGGAATTACCTCAGAATGGTTCATAGATCAAGATACTTATAACTGTCATATATGGGATGATTTAGCTCGACGTTTTGTTCAGCAATTCCAATATAACATTGATTTAATTTCAAATCGTACTTCACTGGACAACATGAAGAAAAAGACCACCAAAAATTTTCGTGAATATGCTATTAGGTGGAGGGAGTAAGCTGCGAGGGTTAAGCCATCAAGGAAAGAGTCTGAAATTATTGATGTTTTTATTCTAGAGAAAGAACCAGAATACATTCATTATTTACTTTCCATTGTTGGAAAAACATTCGCTGAGGTTATTAAAATTGGTGAAATGGTGGAAAATGACATCAAGTCTGAAAAAATTGTTAGTCAAGCTGCCTTGAAAGCCATCACCCAGGTGATTAAAAATGGATCAAGAAATCTTGGGGAAAGAAACTGAAGGAGGATGTAGTGAATGTTGTGCCAGACACACAAAAAGTCCAAGGGGTCCAATTTATCAATATACACCACCTCAATTTCATCACAATCTCCCTATGCAAGACACACAATTATCTAGTATCCCACCTTAATATGCAGTCTATGGGGCACAACCATATGTGTATCCACCAAACTATCATCCATAGCGAGCGTCAACACATCAAAGTGTTCGTCCTTCTCAAAATTTTCAAGCACCTTATAATTCCCAAGGCAAGGATTTGAAGGAAGTCAAAGGCCTAGAACAATTTGACACCAATTGGAGAGTGTTACCCAAGTTTATTTGAGAAATTGAAACATTTGAATATGATCAAGCCGATACCTCAAAAGTATAAGGATCCACATACAAATTATGCAATATGTTGTGCATATCACTCTGATGCTCCAGGGCACAGTACTGAAGATTGTAGAACTTTAAAATGGGAGGTGGAAAAACTAATCCAAGCAAAGATGATTGTGGTCCAAAATGCTGACCCCCAAATATTACTCAAAATCAGCCGCCAACGCCTAATGACATACTTTATTGATATGATGCATTATGAAAAAAATGCAATAATTCTATCAATTTTCAAGAAAACTGAATTGAAATTGCTGGAGCTTCTATAATGGCAAAAATGGAAAATAGTGACTAAGATATCAAACTTGGTCATTGAGAAACACTCTTTTTTTTCTGAAAAAGTGTATGGATAGTTTATTTTGTTGTCACTTCTGCTACGCAATTCAGATTTTTATTTTAGTGAGTCAAATCCTTATATCATTTCTTTTATGTGTTCATTTGTTGAGTCTTGTAATAGTTTGAGTTATTACAGGGTTATGGCCTGAATTTAGTTAGTTGTCTTATCATGAAGCCTTTCTATCGTTTACTTAATATAATGTTTGTCTTGTATCATTGTGATCCGTACTATTTGCATTTTCATATATGCATCTCTTTTCAATTCAATTTTTTGTGACATGATATGAAAAATAATTTGATCAGATCTTAAGATTATATCTATTCATGGAAAGAATACATCAAAAAAGTAAAAAAAAAAAAAAAGGAAATAAATTCAAGGAGATGAATAAAGGACTTAAACACCTTGATACATTCTTTAGCATCAAAAAATTGCTAAAGAATAAAATTTTGTTTAAATTAAAATATGCATTTGTTGTCAAGAAGGTATGGATATTTCAAACTGACAAATATGAGACGAAAATGATATACATATCCATCAACGCATACGTTGCAAAGAGATAATGTATGATTTTGACTTCCCGTCTTAAAGGGCATGCTTGTATTTGACATTTGTAATAATTGATATGACAAAGGCATTTCAGTCCACTATCCAGACACTGTGTAATCTCTTGCTACCCCATTTGAGCCTTAATTTTATTTTCTTTCATACCCCTCTTCTGGGATCAACATACTGTAAAAAAAAAGTCACAAATTTTTTTAAAAAAAAGGAAAAATAAATATAACTCATCAGAAAAAGAGTAAGGAAAAATCATGAAAATAAATAATTTTTAAATTTATATGAAACTACGCTTGATCTGATCTTGCTATACAAGATATGTAGCAACCTCATTTTAAGGTTCAGTCCAATCAAGATAAG
>JAKWIY010001332.1:0-24549 GCA_027704805.1 Solanum corneliomulleri | reverse complement strand
GGACATTTGGTCCGACATAAATTAACTCGGGGGTCTTTTGGTGTTTTCCCACTTTGATTACACCCTAAGATATGTCGTTTTGACCCTAAATCTTCTGATTTTAGTCAATTAAAGTCTATAAATATAGCTAAAACTTACCTAAGTCAAATCATTAATAAAAACATAGATAATTAGAAGCAAGAAAGGAGAAAGAGGTCAAAACCCCTAGTTGAATAATGCAGCAAGGTTCCCGCAGTTCCATCCCCGAAATCTAAGTGATCCTTCGTGAATTTCATCACTTGGTATGTGGGATTTCACTAGCGGGTTTCTTTCATC
The DNA here is from genome assembly GCA_027704805.1 of Solanum corneliomulleri. NCBI lineage: Eukaryota > Viridiplantae > Streptophyta > Magnoliopsida > Solanales > Solanaceae > Solanum > Solanum corneliomulleri. Next base: position 24,234 of record JAKWIY010001332.1, on the reverse strand, counting down.
CATTAGAACCCTAATTTTCATTCAGATTCTTGATTTACATATCATGATTTGACCTAGGGTTTCTAGAATTTCGACAGAACTTGATGAATTTATTAGTTATATGTTCCAAATCAGATTATCATGTTATTACTCTAATTATTGCATGAATATGAGAATCCTAGCTGTGTATTTATTTACTTCTTGAATTACACATGCTAGGTCAGATATTTCAATTACTTAAGATATGCATGCCTCAGTTATTATTTCATCATAATCACATTAATTTTTGCATTCTGAGTATGCATTTTCAGTTTTGAGCTATCCAGTATTTACACAAACTAAGTCATAATCAATTAATTACATAATTCATTGGGAGTAGCATTATACTGAGTTGGACAAAGGTTCAACATACCCAATTAGTCCCAAAACTACTAGCCAAGTAGGTTTTAAGTCCCCTCTATGGAAAATCAGTTTAGCGATCACGCCTCCATGCTTTTATACCACTGGTAGGGTATATTGAGTGTGTTCGATGGGGCGTATACATCGGACTCCACATTTAGATCATGTGGTTTTATTATCGGTTATTAGTAACTCTCATAGTTCAAGTCACACTCTCTAATGCATTGACCATATTTACAGATCAGTTAGTATCAAGTCTTATCATGTTATAAATTTGGTCATTGCATCCAATTAGCTCTGAATTCGGTATATCATGTTTAGATTATTATACTTGTTTTTGTGTTTGTTCAGTTATATTTTATTTCAGCTTTACTCTATCCTACATGCTCAGTAGCTTCAAGTACTGACACATACGTGCGTTACATCTTCTCGTTATGTAGGTTCAGGTTGTCAGCATCCAGATCGTGCTTAAATCGATTTTTGATCTCCATTTCAGCAAATTCAGCGGTTAGTCCTCATTCTCTGTGGATAATACTCATGAGTTTCTTTTCAGTTATTTAGTTTCAATATGTTCTAGAATTAGCTGAGGCATGTCTTAGCATTTCTAATTTGCTTAGAGACTAATTTCAGACATAGTTAGTTTAAGCTTGGTATTGAGTTAATAACTTTTTTGTATTAAACTCACCAGTATATCAAATATTTCAGCTATATAGTATATGATTATTTCCCATATTTTTAGTATAAATTATGATTTATCTTCCGCATTATGTTTATTATCTTTAGTATGCTAATTATCATGTCAACAGGGTAAGCTTGGGATCACTTATTGTCCTAGGTTATGTGTCCGTCTCCTGGGGATTGCTCGTGGCGTGACAAAGAAGGTGATCCAAAGTTCATCTAATTAGCAAATTAACTATTAAGATTTCTTCCCTTAGTCCATATTAAGTGAATTGTCATAAGTTTTATTTATAGTTCAAAATAACAGATTTTTTCAAAGTTATTTGTTAATTGGGTTTTTCTCTTCACATTTTCCTTTCTTTCAATGATGTTGTTAACTACTTCACATTTTGAGGAGAATACATTAGGAATAATGATAAAAATAATAAAAAATATCCTTTAATATTTATCCTTATTATTTTTCTTATATAGGAGTGTTATATCCCACAAATTCACTAAATAAATATAGACGAGAGGAAGTACCATTCATTTCCCCAATATATTTATCAACATGTCAAATATATTATATTCAAAATATGATATAGTAAAATTAGGGAAAAGTTACAAGTACCCCACCCTGCTAAATTATGAACCAAATCTCAGTGACACACCTTAAAAAAAAGCTAAGGTCTTATTACCCCAGAACACATTTTTTAAAAATAAATATATACACGTTTTTGAATTACATGTAATCCAAATATCTCCCACGTACCTTAAATGCAAGGAGTAAAGCAATGTGCCATTTAAGACAAAAGTTGTACCAAATTACAAAAAAAAATGAGTTTGGGTCGGTGGGTGGTGGGTAGGACATTAGTTTAGTTAAGGCGTTTCCTTGATATTTCATTCATAGTCTAGGGGAGCTTATGACTTGTCCTAGTAAAATTATTCTTTTTTTTTCCTCATTAAGGAATGTGACAGCTGTGCACCAACTCAGACATGAATAGTATAAAACTTCTTAAATAATATAAAAAATACTTACTATAGCCTTTGCATTTCACAAGGTTTTACGGTTTTGACTTCTCTGTTTGCTTTTCTTTCTAATTTTAAACTTTTCATCTTCATCTAGGATTACCAACAGGCCGAGTTTATTCAAGTCCTTAATCTCCTCAGGTATATACTCAAATTCAATCAAAGCGTCTCATGTTAATTGATATACAAATCCTCACTATATATGATAATGATTTATTCTATGTTTTTTTTTTAAGTAGGTAATTATGCTCTTTTATGTCATAAGAATTTTTATTGTGTTTTTTAATCTATATTAATTTCATGTTCTCGTTTATTGTATCGATGATATTAAATTCATATCCATCACCTTTCGTTTCCACAGTTCCAGGAAGGCGCTGACCACCCAACTCAAAAAGAGCTACCTCAAAAAAAGTTGCATACTTATGTTAGAGTGAATACTACCTTGGATGGAGCATTCGAGGCTCTCCCAAATTTATAGCTAGCTTTATTTCTCTCTCTTTGTCTCCGTATTTGTCTCTCTGAATGGAGTAATAAACCGATTAGCTGTAAGAAATTATGCACATTGCATCCACATACATACTTCTAATATAGAGGACCTTATGTTTCATCACGGCTTATATCCCCCTGGATTCGGCCCCTATTCTAACATATCCAATGTCGCTGGAACTTCTATGGTGAGCCCTTCGAATTTACCTATGATAAGTAATCCACACTTTGTGTCAATTGCCCCGACTAACAGCGTCCCGCAACCAACGATCGTGCCCAAATGCAACAGCGATCCCCTCCTCCAAAAGTTTGGCGTGATCATAGTTACATAAGAGGCCATTAAAATTCCGAGCTCTGATCCCCACATTCATCAATATAGTTCCGCAGTCGAAATTGAGAAGATGGTCAAGAATGATGAACATGAAGATATGACTAAGAAAATGAAGAGTTTGGAATAGAGTATACGACATATGCACGGACTAGGAGGCCACAAAGGCATCTCGTTAAGTGACTTATGTATGTTTTTCTCACGTCCATTTGCCTGCTTGTTTTACAACTCCAATGTTTGAGAAATACGATGGTCAGGGACACCCCATAGCTCATCTAAAAAGATATTGCACTCAATTGAAGGGTGCAGAGGGCAAAGAAGAGTTACTTAGGGCCTATTTTTGGGAAAGTTTAGTAGGATTTAATCTGTGTGGTTCATAAATCAGAATATCACCAACTGGCTAAAATGGGATGATTTGGATCGATGTTTTGTACAACAATTCCATTATAATATTGACATTGTGCCAGATCGCTCCTCGTTAGCCAACACGATGAAAAAGACCACGGAAAATTTTCGTAAATATGCTATCAGATGGAGGGAACAAGATGCTAGGGTTAAACCACCAATGAAGGAGTCAGAGATGATCGACGTTTTTCTCAAGGCGCAACAACCTGATTAATTTCACTATCCGCTTTCTGCCGCTGCGAAGACATTCGGTGAAGTTATTAAGGTAGGGGAAATGGTGGAAAATAGTATCAAGTCTTGAAAGATTTTAAGTCAAGCTGCCTTAAAAGCCATAACACAAGTGCTTCCAAATGGTTCTGGAAATATTTGAGGGAATAAGAGAAGGAAGGATGTAGCCACTATTGTATCAGCGCCTAGGACTTAAAACAATATAATTCCCGACAACACTATTTTCCTTCCCAAGCTCCACAATATTCTATCTCATACTCTCCATATCATGTTTTTAATGCACAACCAATTGCACCCCCTTCTTATCCACAATGGCGTGCACCAACTCCACAAAATCATCTACCACCCCCAAAAGTTCATCAAAATACTGCTAGAATTCCTTTTCGTCCTAGACCACAATACAAGAAGGGAAATGGCGTTAAAGAAGAGTTCACTCCTATTGGGCAGTCGTATTCTATCTTGTTCCAAAAATTAAGGACGTTGAATGTTTTGAGTCCTATTGAGAGAAAAATGTGGAATCCTCCCCTGAGAATTTTGGATTATTCTCAACATCGCAAATATTGTTCTATTGCCCCAAGGCACAACATAGAGAGATGTTTGTATTTGAAAAGGGCCATTCAGGATTTGATCGGTTATAATCGAAAGTTGGAAGTCTGAGTATACCAAACATCAATCAAAATCCATTGCCTAGGTATACTGAAACAAACATGCTAGAGACGATGAAAGGTCATGAAGAGTTTTCATCTACGTATAAGCAAATCCTTAAGGTTGGAACTGGCATTGAGAAGTCGACAAATGTTGTTGATTTAACAAAAATGATGCCTTTAGGAGCGGAAAGTAGGTAAGAAAAGTTGAGCCTATCAAACACACCAAATCTTAACTGTGAAAGGGGCCCTTGAAGATGTTTAGGCATGTCCGAGTAAGGCAAGATCATTTGTCCCAAAAAGGCCAAACAAGCCTATCTTTATCGTGCAAGGTGCCCATATTCCACCTGTGATTATCAGGCCAGTATCCCAGCTCCCATTGACTAACCCCAAAGTTGTTCCTTGGAATTATGAGAGTACTGTCGAGCAGCATATTATAAGCTCACCATTGAGCGGGATTACATATGATTTGTTCGTAAATGTCATGAATGTCAAATACATGGTGATTTTATACATTCTTCCACTTCTTAGTTTGATGCAATGTCTGCTCCATGGCCTTTCGTGGCATGGGGAATGGATGTGATTGGACCGATAGAACTAAAAGCATCGAATGGTCACAGGTTCATCTTGGTGGCCATTGATTATTTTACAATGTGGGAGGAATAAGTAACTTTCAAGTCAGTGACCAAGAAGGTCGTGGTGGATTTCATCCATTTGAACATAATCTGTCGGTTTGGTATTCCAAAGCTGATTATAACTGATAACGTTGCGAATTTGAACCACCACTTAATGCAAGAGTTATGCTACAAATTTAATATTGAGCATCGAAATTCGACTACGTATTGCCCAAAGGAAAATGGGGATGTACAAGCTGCTAACAAAAATATAAAAAAAATACTTCGTAAGATGGTGCAAAGTTCTCGACAATGGCATAAAAATCTTCCTTTTGCTTTGTTGGGTTATAGCACTACAGTCCGTACATTAGTAGGCGCTACCCAATATTAACTGGTTTACGGGACTGAGGCAGTTATACCTGCAAAGATTGAGATCCCATCTTTACGAATTGTTGTGGAGGCTGAAATTGATGATGATAAGTGGATCAAAACTCGGTTAGAGCAATCAAGGTGTGATTGATGAGATGCGTCTGACATCAGTATGTCATGGACAATTATACTAGAAAATAATGGCACGGGCATACAACAAAAAGGTGCGTCCCAGACATTTTGAAGAGGGTCAATTAGTGTTGAGACTCATTTTGCCTCATCGTGCCGAAACCAAAGGCAAATTTATCCAAATTTTAGAGGACCATTCGTTGTTAAAAGTGTATTACCTAATGGTGCTCTTTATTTAGAAGATATTGAAGGCAAAGTGACAGAAACAGTCGTCAATGCTGATGTTGTGAACCGATATTACATATGATTGGATTTTCTACATTAGAAACCCTTAATTTTGGGTTCGACATTGCAAGGGTTGATTCAATAGAATATCTTCGTTATGTTGTTTCCTTGACTTTTAAAAAAAATATGAAAAAAACTAATGAAAGAAACAATTGCCTGAACTATGTTCGACCTGATTCTTGTTTTGGCGAGATACGTAGGCAGCCCTAATGTTGGGTTCGGTTCAAGCAATTACAAATCCAAAAATTTATATTGTAATATACTGGGGCAAAATTCATTTATTTATTCATTTGGTCTCTCATATCAAATATCAAAATCAAACCCATCATCTAAAGTCAATCAAAGAAATGTCTTTGTATCAACCATTTATATGTTGAGAGTAAGTTTGATAAGGGTAGGTAAAAATCCTGAATGGGCACCATAAGACAAATGTGAGTATAAAGAAATAAAAATGAAAGTCTTATTGGTGAAAACCCTTATTGGGCCCGTAACGCAAAGGAGTTGAATATGAGAGAGTCTTATTGGTGAAAATTCTTACATGCACCATAAGGCGGACATGAGCTGGAGCAATTAACATGATAGCATTTTAGTGGCAAAGACCTTCGTGAATATCATAAAGTTAATAAGGGTTCAAAATTATTTATGGCTTCATTAAGTGTTGGGATTCCACATCAAGATTGAATGATCAATAATGGTTGATAAATAGATTGGATAGCCATGTCTGGAAATCAATTCAAATTGCATGACATGATGAGTAGACTCGGCTCCCACACTCAGATATGTTTTTCTTTCTTCTTCTTACTAAAAAAAGAGTCTTCATCAAATCTTTTATTTTATTTTCATATAGTTCATAATCTTCTTATACTTTTCATCACTTTTTTTCGTATGTATTTGAGTCGAGTCTTTGTCAAGAAACTAGGAAGGAATTTCAAGACTCGCTACCAAGTCTCTAAATGGTACTAGGCGAAGCATCAGGCTAATGAGTTATAATCTGTCTTCAAGTGTTCAAATTCGAAAATTCTCTGATTCTATGAATGCTGTACAATGAGTGTTGTGAGATAAAGACATTGGTTTTAGGTCCCAAAATAAGCAAATTTGGATAAATGTACAAATAACCAATAAGAAGTATTGACCGTTGAAAACAACCAAAGCGTCACAAGTGTTTGATCCACCCTTGTCGAAAGATGGAACCACAAAACAACCATAACCTTTTCAAACTCACGAATTTTCTTTGTTGAAGCAGGGACACAAGTTTTTTCAATATTGAAGATTCGAGGATCCTATATGTTCAACCTAGTCTACATCGAGCGAAATGGAAACCCTACAATAAAGAATTGTGGAATATTATATGAAAATTGGCTAATGTATATAAAAATAGCAATTACTTGAAAGTTGGAATATTTATTTTATTTATTTATTATTATTATTATAATTATTATTATATTATTATTATTATTATTATTATTATTATTATTATTATTATTATTATTATTATTTATTTATTTTTCCTTGAAGGAACTGCCAAATAATGAAAATAGCATTTACAAAGTTTCGTTGGTATTATTAGTCTATTGAAAATTTTATTAGCAGGACCCTCCTTGATAATGGGACTAGCAGGACCCTCCTGGATAATGGGATTAGCACGACCCTCCTGGATAATGTGACTAGCAGAACTCTCCTGGATAATGGGGTTAGTCGGACCCTCCTGGATAATAAGATTAGAAGGACCTTCCTGAATAATGGGATTAGCAGGACCCTCCTGGATAATGGGGGATAGTGGGACTAGCAGGACCCTCCTGAATAATGGGATTAGATTACTTTCTCATAGAATGAACACTTCCTAGTCTAGATTTTTAGTTTTATTTTCTCCTAAAATAAACACTTCCTAGTTGGAGTTTATGTTTTATATTTCCAATTGCTAATAACTCACAAAAATTTTCCCAGTGAAAACTGGGGCAAGAATTTTTTTTTTTTTTGGTGGTGGTTTTCAGGTTTACTCAAGCGATACATGGATTTGAAATTCAAGAACAAAGTTTCATTTTTTTTTAGAATAATCAATTCCATGATGGTTAGAATTAGCTTATTCAATGCATATAGCAGCCTGACTTCCTCACATCTTTACCTAGTCAACTTTTAATCAAGAAAACACACAGTGATTCAAGATCGCTTTTCAAATTGTCATTTTGAAGAATGTCAAAAGTTTTGCCTAAGTGGCAAGTTCATCCTCCATTCCAATTCTAGGTTAAGATATTCACCCAAAAGTCAAGGTGATATCTTAAAGTCAAAATTCAAGTGAAGATTAAAGAAAAGCTGCATGGATAGAATTTGTACATTTTTTTTCTTTTTACTCTTAGCTTTCAATTTTATATTTTTTAAGAGTCGCGATCGAGAGTCTCGATTTCACCTCACTTAACTTCCAACTCATCACTTTATCTCCTCGAACTACATGTGGCCTGATTCTTTTATCACCTGGGATATGTAGGTTGTCCAAAACAAGGATTCAGTCGCACAAATTTTGGTCTTTAAAATAAGAGTTCAGTAAAACTTTTCACTTTGTCTGGAAACTATTTATATTTCCAGTCAAAGAGGGGCAAACTGTGGACACATAATTTTTCACCGAATTTAGTTTTACACCTATTTTTAGAGCATAAATAATTTTATCAATCTAAATTAAATATATTTTGAATTTTTTGACTGTTTTCATTAAGTTTATTTAAAAGACATAAAAATAAATAACATAAATATAATTTTTATTAGATAAGTTTATTTTGATTGTTTGTAAAAATATACATATATATATATATATATATATAGATATAATAGATATATATATATATAAGTAAAACCACTCCCATACACCCCACTCCCACACTCCCCTCCAACACTACACACCAACCTGCCCACACGCACACCTAATTACTATACATATACAGAAACACACACAAAAGAGGGAGGATAAAAAAAACAAAAAAGGGAGAACAAAAAGAAAAGGGGAAAGAGGAGACATAGAGAAATCAGAAAACAAAAGGATGAAAAAAAAAAAGAAAAAAAAAGAAAAAGGAGGAAAAAAAGAGGAAACAACAAAGAATTTTTTTTTCTTTAAGAAGACACGCACAAAAGAAAACACAACTAAAAAATAGTGGAGTTGGAGGTTTCAAGTTGTTGGTTCCGAAATTCTTTTTTTTTCTTGTAAAATAATTTCCACAAGAGGTAATACTTAATTTTATTTTGTATTAGTTTTATGTCATGATAATGCGAGAATGGATTGCAATATGTTGAAGTTGTTAAATTTCGCATGTATTTAAACTATTAATATTTATTGATGTAATTATATGAAGTTTGTTCAAATATTTCATATGAAGTTATATTTACTTTAAAATTGTTATAACAAACCGTGATTTATTTCATATTTAAATAACCCACAGTTTATTTTATATTTAAGTAAAATTATTGTCCAAGTCATTTTAATTTTTCACAATTAGTTTTATAATGATAACATGTGTAGCTATTTTAGTTAGTAGGATGTTCGTTTAATGATAATGACGTAAGAAAAATCAAATAAAAATGAAAGAAAAACAAAAATAAAAATAAATAAATAATAATAATAATAATAAAAAGAAAAAGGAAAAGTTAAAAATAAAATGTGAGAAAGAATATAATAAAAAGGGGAAAAGAGAAAACAGAAGGAAAAAATAAAAGAAAAAGAACTATAAAAAATAATATTAAAAAAATGGAATTGAAGCGTAAAGAAATTTTTTTTTTTAAAGTTTCTTTGTCCAAACAGAAAAAAAATTAAGTTAAATAAAAAAAAGTGAAAGTATAAAAATAATAATTATAATAATAAAATAATAATAATAGTAAAAGATGAGAAGGTAAAAAGAAAAAAAAAAGAAACGTCAATAAAATAACAAAAGAAAAGTAAAATAAAAAATATCTTATTTTATTCTGCTTTATTTTATTTAATTTATATGCGTATATATATTTTTAATTAAATGACATAGATTAATAAAATAAGGTAGTTTTTATTATATTTTAATAAATCAAAGAATGAGGGTAAATACATTTATTTTAACAATAGAATTTTCAAAAATTAGTTTAAGTCATAAAAATCTATAAATCGACCGTGCTAGAACCACGAGACTCGAGGGATGCCTAATACCATCCCCTCGGTTAACAGAATTCCTTACCTGAACTGGTTCGCAAACCAAAACAAAAAAAGTCATTACCTTTTGGTTAGGGATTAAAAACAAAAAGGTGACTTGGAACACCATCATTCAATACCAAGTGGCGACTCTGAAAAATTAAAATAATCCATTAAATAATAAGGTCACTTAAATTGGAAAAACTCCTCACGCCGCCGCGCAGAAAAGGGGTCTGACAATGAGAATTTAATTCATTTTGTGGTAAGAATTATGATCATTTGAAGTTGATCCAACTGCATTTCCCCTTAACTGGATGCAAATTTTCCACCTACAGTCATACCTACGTACCGTAGATCCACCGACGAACCATACTGGTCATCCATAGCTCTTGTCAGAGAGTGGTTAAAGGGAGTCTTGATCGACGGTCACAGACTACAGACCGTAGTTTGACCTTCCGACCGTAAGTCCGTCCGTCGTCCAAGACTTAACCAATTTTTCTAAGCTGAAATTTTTGGGAGTTTCTGATCCCATCGACGGGTGTGCAGGACGAACCATGGTTTAGGCTACGGTTCGTCGATGCAACCGTTGGTAGCACCTGCAGATTTTTCTGAAAGAATAATTTTTGGTCTTTTTTTGCTACATGGTGTTACATTAATTATTTGATAAAAATACTGACTTCGGAGGTCAGAATCTCAAAACTTGAAAATAAGGATACCGACCTCCAGAGGTCAAAACATCAAAATAAAAAAATGCCGAGTTTTTTTTATATATTTGTACTTCTTAACTAAATTTTGACTTGATTTATCTAAAATCTACAACATAATTACAACTTAATAGGGGAGAGTGTGAACAAAGTTGATATTAGCAATTTCAAGGCACAAACCACTATTGAGGAAGACGATCATTGTTGGAAAATGAAGATGTTGGTTAAATTATTTATAAATGACCCACGAATATTTACAAATGATCTGATATTCATTTTTATCTCAAAATATTAACCCCCTTGAATTTTAAACTAAAACTATTTTAGTTCTACATAAATGGAAATATTTATTCACGTGGACAATAACTTGGCATCTTTTTTAAGTATAACTAGTAAATGGCCTCCTGCTTCGCGCGATTGAACATTCTTATTTAAAATCTATTATAATATTTTTTCCGTATTTTGATGTTATAATTTATTTATATAAACATGTTTTTAAGAGTATAGGGACTATTCAATTCTAGTTTATCATTTGTTATATTGAAAGAAAAGGTAAAATTACAAATGATGACATTGTTTTGTCCTAGTTTACGTAATTTTATTTTACGTGGTTACACAGTGTCTTTAATTAGAGAGTCAAATAAATATTTTCTCAATCTTCTTCTTTGCAAATATTGTTGGTATAACACTATAAATTACTCTCACAATATTAAATATTTTTTGAAAATGTATTTATAAAAATAATGTGTTTATCAAGACCAAATGTTCCACAATCATATCGATAGGTAATATGTAGTCATTATGTGTTTGAAAATTAAGATGAAATGTTACAAAATCAAATTTTGATATGTAATATAGTTATGATTATTTTTTTGGAATTGAAGTTTTGCACAAACAAAAGATTAAGGATCCTTGAAAAGTATGAAAGAGACGTAAGGGATAATGGGAAAAAATTCTAAAAAAAGTACTTTGGTAAAAGAGAATAGTCATCATTGTGTATCATATAGTTATAAATAATTACTAGTTTTAATTCTATCATTTGACTTTATGACAACAAAATAATATCATATAATTCTCAAGTTTGATTGCTTGTAGAGGAAATGATTTTTTGGAAAATATTGTGAATGAATGTATTTTTGTAAAAAGTTATTTGTGAAATTGCATAGTTTCAATTACATATAGTTTGTACTAACAAAAACTTATAACAATAACTTTAAAAAAACAGAAACAACAATATTTAAAACATGTAGTAAAAACCAACAATTAAGATTAAAACCATAAATTAATGACTGTACAAAAAATATATCAGGATCTATAACAATAGAATGAAACAAGAGAAATAAAAAAATCAAGCCCAATGAATGTAGAGTGTGTCCTTGTTAGTGAGAAAGTCAACAGGAGCAAAATACAGAAATATTTATTTATGCAAAAGAAAAAGTTTTAAATCAAATATTTAACTGTGCTTAAAACGAACCTCAGAATTTTCGTTATTTTAAAATGAGAGGAAACCCTTCTATTTATACAAATGAAAACCGTGCCTTATTGAAAATGTCACAAATCTTCGAAAAATTCTTAACTTTTTTGAAAGGTCACAATCTTTCATACATGTTACAACCTATCATAAAAGTTGCACCTCTTAATGAAAGTCATAACTATTCGTAAAAGTCGTACCTTTTAAATAGTCATAACTTTCCAATAAGAGTAAAATGTTTAACTAAGAGTGACAACTTTACACGAAAGGTTATTCAATTCTAGTTTACCATTTGTTAATATTATTAAAAAAAAGGTAAAATCTCAAATGATAACACTATTTTGTCCAAGTAATTTCATTTTACCTTGGTAACATAGTGTCTTTCAATAGAGAGTCAAATAAATATTTTCTCAATTTTCTTCTTTGCATATTATGTTATTATAACATTATAAATTACTTTCAAAATTTTTATATATATAATATATATATATATATATATATATATATGTGTGTTGTGTGTGTGTGTGTGTGTGTGTGGTGTGTGTGTGTGTGTGTGTGTGTGTGTGTATGAATGTAAGAAGAAGCAGTTCAGAATTTCGTTATTTTAGAATGAGAGAATACCACTCTATTTATAGACACAAAGCATAGTGCGAACAAATTTTAATTATATCTTAATCAAAAGTTCATAACTCTTTGCAAAAGTCACAACTTTTCGAAATGGTCACAACCTTCAATAAAAGTAACAATTCTTCATAAAAGTCACAACTTTTCAATAAAATTCACAACTTTTAATAAAAGTCAGAACTTTTCATGAAAGGGAAAGACTAATTTTGGATATAAATTAATTAAAAGGGAATTCTTGTTGGTGGTGCCACGTAGGTGGACGTAGGGTATATATATATATGATTTGAGAGATCACACTATATACAATTATCGAATTAATGATATGTGTTTTAATATTTATATATATGGTTATAGACCGGGTAGGAAAAAAAAAGAAAACCCGATAAATGTAGTGTGACTTTGACCATTTAACTTAACTCTTTTTAAATGTTCACTTTCAATTGTCGAATTTAAGAATCAAGAGATAATTTATCAATTAGTTCTTGGTAATTTGATCTTCACCAACAAGGTGATCAAAAGTTCATGAAATCAACAAACTTAACTATTAAGATTCGTTCCCTCTAGTCCATATTGAGTGAATAGTCATAAGTTTTTTTAATAGTTCAAAATAAGTGATTTTTCAAAAGTTATTTGTTAATTGGGTTTTTTTTTCTTCACATTTATCCTTTCTTTCAATGATGTTGTTCACTACTTTACATTTTTAGGAGAATACTTTAGGAATAATAATAAATATAATTAAAATAGCCTTTAATGTTTTTCGTTATGATTTTTCTTATATAGGAGTGTTATATCCTAACAATTCATTTAATATAGACGAGAGGCAGTACCATTCATTCCCCAATATATTTGTCAACATATTAAATATATAATATTCAAAATATGATATAGTAAAATTGACGAATAGTTGGAAGTACCCCACCCCCTAAACTATGAATGAAATCTCAGTGACACACCTTAACTAAACTAAGGTCTTAGAACCCCTGAACCGTTTTTTGAAAATTAAATATATACACCTTTTTGACTTACATGGAATCCAAATATCTCCCACGCGTCTCATTTGCGTGGAGTCACGCAGTGTGCTATGTAAGACAAAAGTTGTACCAAATTATAGAAAAAACAATTGAGTTTGGGTGGGGGTGGGGGTAGTACCTTAGTTTAGTTAATACCTAGTTTTACCACTTAATCATAGTGCTAACTACTTCTAACAACTTATTCTAAAAGGAATTGTCTTATAAAATAGTAATTAATAAGTTTATTAAAATATATAGGTTAAGTTGATTTTTTCTTCTAAAATTAGTGAGGAAGTAAATTGAATAATAGTGTTAACTACTAACTGTAATGACCCATTTAGTCGTTTTGAGTGTTATAACCTTATATTCTTATAAAATACTTTTCGATAGATTTTAAATGAGTATTTTGGACTATTCATAACTACATTTATGAATTTAATGGGGTAGTTTTTATAATTTGTTTAGTTGGTGGTTAAGGAAAATAAATGTAAACTTAATAGTGGGTTACTTTCACACATCTATATTTTCTCTTATATAATAATTAGTGAGTAAATATTCTGTAGAAAAAATAAGGGTTTGAGAAAAGAGAGAGGCTACGTCAAAGACAATCGTGGCTCTTTCTACTGGTAGGTTTCTTCGTAAAGTACAATTTCATTTTGGAACTATTATTGTACTACTATGGCGTCGAATGGTAGGAATGGATGTATCTTTTAGTTGGTAATTGGCCATTATAATTAAATTAGGAAGGAAAATTTGTCAATGTTAAAATTGAGATTTGGAATATGGCACTTCGGCAGTACGTTCTTTGACAATTTGAGAGGGCAAATGTTCTGTCGTTATTGGCTAATTATGGATAAGGTTTGAGGTTATTGGTTAGGTTAGCCTGGCTTTCTATATAGATATATGTTGTTGCCTGGAGAATGATTAGAAATTGTTTAAATTTTATTTCTTAAAAGCTTAAGGATATAGTATGATTCTTTGTTGTAAAGATTGATTATTATGGGGAAAAATCGGATTAAATAATAATTTAATACCCATGATTAATTGAGGGTTATGTGAAACTATTAATTATTATGTCGAGTAGAGAGTCAATCTTGCTTCTGTAATTTTCCTACAGGTGGATTGAAGTTAATGAGTTCTTATTTTGTTTTCGATGTAATTGATTTTTGTTATGGTAGTAGGTTTCGATAGAAGTTTTTATATATTGGTATAGATACTTAATTTTCAGGTGTATTGATGTATTATATAAGTATAATTAAATAAAGTTATTTAGGCGAAATATGACTTAACTTTAGACTTGCTATTTGAGAAATACTAAACTTGACAGATTAGTTGGTATAAAGTTTTCGGAATTTGGTTATAGTAATATGAGTGTCTACGGATTGGTTAGCTTATATACTATGCATACTTGATATACTGGAGACATTCTAAGGCATTGAGTAAAGGAAACACTAGGGGGAAGTAGCTTGCTTGACTTCAATTCTCCGATGGAGGTAGATTATAGTTTATTCTATTTGATAAAATGACTCTTAATAGTGATTGATAAGCATTGTGTGATATTGTGAAGTTCCAGATTTACTTGATTGTGTGTTCTCTGATTGGTCTGAAATCCCAAGACCGTGAAATTAATAATCTTGATACCTATGTATCCAAGTGATGTTTTTATGTAACAACCTGTTTAGTCGGTTCGAGCAGTAGAATTATTTTTGATAATAACTAACAAGGTCGACAGATCGCGCGACGAACCGTCAGGGTCACGACGGACCATCGAGGATCTTCGTTCCAAAACACTTCAACTCCGAAATCAGGGTACTCGGATCGACTCTCTGAACTTCACGACGGAACTGCAGCACGGACCGTCGTAGATACGACGGACCGTCACAAGCTTCGTAACCTCACTACTGAATTTAACTCTCTGAACTTTGTGACGGATCTGCAAGACGAACCATCATAGATACGACGGACCGTCACAAGCTGCGTAACTCCACCCTGGGTCGGATTTCCGCTAAAATTTAAATGGGTGTTTTGGACTATTCACGATTATAATTATGAAATTAGTGGGGTAAGTTTAATAATTTATTTACTTGGGGGTTAAAGAAGATAATAGGGAAATAAATAGTGGGTTACTTTTATCATAATGAATTATATGATAATTAGGGTAAAAAAAAGAATCTGTAGAAGAAAAAGAAAAAGAACAGAAAGGGGGAACGAGCGAGAGAGCGAGAACGAAGAGGAAAGCAAAGGCATTGGGGAGGTAGATTGCTTGATCACGATTCTTCGGTGGAGGTAGGTTATGGTTTATTTCTATGTGATAGATAAACTCTAAATAGCAATTGATATGTATTGAATAATATTGTAAAGTCTCCTATGTACTTGGTTGTGTGGTTGTGTGTTTCTGATTGTGTGGTTTGTGCATGGCCTAAAGTTAGGAGAATGTTTAACTTCAAATCTTGAATCTTCTCTATTAAAGATGACGCCTTGAATAAAGAAGGCTTGATGAAATAAAAATGATGAGATAATTGGATCGGAGTGTCACGTTCCGATACGGTATTATTGGATCGGAGTGTCATGTTCTGACACAGTATTATTGGATCGAAATGTCACGTTCCGACACGGTATTATGGGATCGGAGTGTCATGTTCTGACACGATATAGGGGATCGGAGTGTCACGTTCCGACACAATAACATTAAAGGAAAGGAATCTGGAATTAACTTAATATATTAAAACTCAAGGAATCTATTTCCCAAATGAGTATGGTGTGGAGGTATGAGTCCTCATAGGTGTACTTGATGTAGTGATTGATGGTGTACCTAGTATGGTGTTGTTGTTGTCAAAGGTTCATGTGTTTGTTGTTTGTCACATGTTAAGTATTGTAGTTGGTTTTATACTATTGCTTAATATATACTGATTTCTACTTTGAGTTGGCCAATGATACCTACTCAGTACGTGTTCCTTGTACTGACCCCTACTTGTATTTTCTTCTTGTTGTTTTGTGGAGTGCAGCGAGTGCACCATCGACTTCGACTCGCCCTCAACTCTAGCCAGTCTCCAGCACATCAGATTTCAGGGTGAGCTATTACCGTCTAGTTCGGACTGGATTCTCTCCCTCACGTCTTGATGTCTTTGAAGTTCGGACATGGACCATCTTTTTTTTTTTTTTACTTATTTTCGCTTCTTAAATACTGTTAGATATAGAAATTTGAGGATAGATGTTCTTGATGTGATGACTTCTAGATTTTGGGAATAATAAGTACTAGACTTTAGATGTTTATTTAGTTGATTACGTTAATAAGTTTTGGATCTTCCGCATTATTTTTACTATTCATAATTGATGTACTGGTAAATGTTGGAGTTTAGATTTGCTGGTTTGCTCACCTAGGAGGATAAGGTGGGTGCCACTCGCGGCTCATTTTGGGTCGTGACAAACTTTGTATCAGAGCATTAGGTTCGTTGGTCTCATCACACAAGAACGAGTCTAGTAGAGTCTTGAGGAACGGTAGGGGACGGCCCTTACTTTTCTTTGAGAGACTATAGGACTTTAGGAAAAACTCCATTCTTTCTTTTCTTTCTGATTACTTGGATCCAATTAATATCTAGGTGATACAAATTGGTATCTGACATCCTCACTCTATTTCAGGATGGTTAGAACTAGAGCAACAACTGTGCCAACACCAACAGCGGCAAGACAGGGTGCGTCTAAGCCAACCATTGGGGCTGTAGCTCGAGGAGGAGAAGTGGCAAGAGGCCGTGGTAGAGGTCGCAAGAGAACGCCCTCTAGAGGTAGAGGACAAACACCTGGTCCAGCTAGTAATAGGATAGTGACTCCTCCACCAATTGATGAGGTAGTGAGAGAGGGTGAAGAAGGGGAAAACGAGCAGGTTCAAGATGAGGAATTACCACCCCAGCCTACCCCAGAGATGATTAACCAGGTTCTTACTTATCTAAGCGGGTTATCTGATCAGGGCCAGACACCTCCAGTGTTTTCTGCACCAGCACCCCAGGTTCCGGGAGTACCACATGAAGCTGCTGTGGCTCCCCGAATGGATGCCTTATTTGAAGTAGGCACGTTTCCTCGATTGACTACAGGGTCTATAATGACGAGTGATCAACATGAACTTTTCACTAAATTCTTGAAGTTGAAACCTCCAGTCTTCAAGGGTGCTTAATCTGAGGATGCCTATGATTTTATGGTTGATTGTCATGATCTGCTACATATGATGGACATAGTAGAACGATTCGGTGTTGAATTTGTAACCTATCAGTTTCAGGGGAATGCCAAAATGTGGTGGCGGTCGTATGTTGAGTGTCAACCAGCATAGGCACCACCTATGACTTGGGCATCATTTTATAACTTATTTATGGAGAATTATATACCCCGAACATTAAGGGATAGGAGGAGAGATGAGTTCCTTAGCCTAGAGCAAGGAAGGATGTCTGTTGCTGCTTATGAGGCCAATTCGTGTACTATCCAGGTATGCCACCCAGCTCTACTTCAGTCCACAAGAGCAGATTCGCCGTTTTGTGAAAGGATTGAGGTCAGATTTGCAGATCCCAGCCTTACAGGTAGCTGCTGCAGCAAAATCCTTTCAGGAAGTGGTTGATTTTGTGATAAAGGTGGAGGGGGTGAAGCCAGACGACTTCACCATGGCGTCAACATCTAAGAAGTTCCGTAAGGGAGGTGAGTTTAGTGGTTCTTACTCCAGAGGGCAGAGTTCAGGAGGTTACCCAGCCCATCATATTCAGTCTTCACTACAGGCTGTAGCTAGGGGTCCATCGCAGACCAGTCAACATTTTTCTGAGTTTGGAGGTTATCCCCAGACTTCGTCATTCTCACAGAGACCTATGCTTGACTCCAGAAATTGTTATGGATGTGGAGGGACTGGACATATTAGGAAATATTGTCCAAAACAGAGTTATAGACTACCAATAGTTAGAGGTAGAGGTGGTCATGGGAGAGGACGCCATTCTGGAGGACGTGGTGTCCAAGGTAATGGTGGTCACCAAATCAGCCGGGGTGGCGGCAAGCTGGAGCTACTGCAACGCAAAATGGTAGGGGCAACGGGCAGACAGGTGATACGGCCCATTGTTATGCTTTCCCCGGGAGGTCTGAAGCAGAGACATCTGATGCTGTTATCACAGGTTATCTTTTGGTCTGTGATTGCATGGCTTCTGTATTATTTGATCCTGGTTCCACATTTTCATATGTATCTTCCTCATTTGCTACTAGTCTTGATTTATATTGTGATTTGCTTGACATGCCTATTCGCGTCTCTACTACTGTGGTTGAGTCTGTGATAGTTGAGAAGGTGTATAGGTCTTGTCTTGTGACTTTTGTGGGGAGCAATACTCAAGTAGATTTGATTATTCTAGGGATGGTTGATTTCGATGTAATTCTGGGTATGACTTGGCTTTCTCCAAATTTTGCAATCTTAGATTGTAATGCTAAAACTGTGACATTGGCCAAGCCTGGGACAGATCCGCTAGTGTGGGAGGCTGTCTATATTTCTACTCCAGTTCATATCATCTATTTTCTTCGTGCTAAGAGAATGGTTTGTAAGGGTTGTTTAGCTTTCTTGGCACATCTCAGGGATGAGACTTCCCAAGTACCTTCGATTGAGTTTGTCTCGATAATATGTGAGTTTCTGGATGTGGTCCCCGCAGAGCTTCCTGGTATGCCACCGGATAGGGATATTGATTTTTGTTTTGATCAGGAGCCGGGTACTCACCCCATTTCCATACCCCCTTATAGAATGGCTCCAGCTGAGTTAAGGGAGTTAAAGGCCCAACTTCAGGAGTTGTTAGGTAAAAGTTTTATTAGACCAAGTGCATCCCCTTGGGGTGCTCTGTTTTATTTGTGAACAAGAAGGATGGAAGTTTTAGGATGTGCATAGACTACAGGCAGCTGAATAAGGTAACTATTAAGAATAAGTATCCTATTCCTCGCATTGATGATTTGTTCGATCAGTTACAAGGTGCTTGTGCCTTCTCAAAAATTGATTTGAGATGTGGTTATCATCAATTGAAAATACGGGCAGCAGATGTGCCAAAGACTGCTTTTCGAACCAGGTATGGGCATTATGAATACTTAGTAATGTCTTTTGGGCTTACGAATTCCCCTGCTGCTTTCATGAGCCTGATGAACGGGATCTTTATGCAATATCTGGATCTCCTTTTTAATGTATTTATTGATGATATATTGATATTCAAAGAGCAGGAAAGAACATGAGGAGCATTTGAGAATTGTATTGGAATTTTTTAGGGGGAAAAGGCTTTATGCCTAATTCTCCAAGTGTGAGTTTTGGCTAGATTCAGTATCCTTCTTGGGGCACGTGGTTTCTAAGGATAGAGTGATGGTGGATCCTTCTAAGATTGAAGCAGTGAATAGTTGGGTAAGACCTACTAATGTTACAGAGGTAAGGAACTTTGTTGGTTTAGCTAGCTACTACCGTCGATTTGTCAAGAGATTTTCTTCTGTTGCTTCCCAACTGACAAATTTGACTAAGCAAAATGTTCCATTTGTATGGTCGGACGAATGTGAAGAAAGCTTCCAGAATCTCAAGACCTTGTTGACTACTGCACCAATTCTTACCTTGCTAGTGGAAGGTAAGAATTTCTTTGTTTATTGTGATGCATCTTATTCTGGTTTGGGTGCAGTGCTAATGAAGGAGAGGAATATAATTGCTTATGCTTCGAGGCAATTAAAAGTACATGAACGTAACTATCGGACCCATGATTTGGAGTTGGCTGCAGTTGTGTTTGCATTAATGCAATGGAGACATTATCTATATGGGGTCAAGTGTGAAGTTTATATAGATCATTGTAGTTTACAGTATGTCTTTACTCAGAAAGATTTGAATTTGATGCACAGGAGGTGGATGGAACTATTGAAGGACTATGATATTACTATTTTTTATCACCCAGGAAAAGCTAATGTCGTGGCAGATGCTTTAAGTAGAAAAACAGGGAGCATGTGAAGTTTAGCACACTTACAGGTTTCTAGACGCCCATTGACTAGGGAGGTTCAGACTATAGCTAATGACTTTATGAGGCTGGAAGTACTAGAGAAAGGAGGATTTTTGGACTGTGTGGAGGCAAAATCTTCTTTTCTTGACAAGATTAAGGGAAAGCAGCTTACTGATGAGAAGCTGAGCCGAATTCGAGATATGGCATTGCGAGGAGAGGCTAAAGAGGCAATAATTGATGAGGAAGGCGTTTTGAGAATTAAGGGAAGGGTATGTGTGCCCCGTGTTGATGATGTGATTCACACTATTCTTAGAGAGACTCATAGTTCAAGGTATTATATACATCCTGGCGCAACCAGGATGTATCGTGAGCTAAAGCAACATTTTTGGTGGAGTAGAATGAAGCGTGACATTGTTGATTTTGTTGCCCAATGCCCGAATTGTCAGCAGGTAAAGTATGAACTCCAGAGGCCCGAAGGAACACTTCAGAGAATGCCCATTCCTGAATGGAAGTGGGAATTGCAATGGATTTTGTGGTTGGTCTTCTAAAGACATTGGGTATGTTTGATTCTATCTGGGTAATTGTGGACAGATTAACTAAGTCTGCTAACTTCATTCCGGTCAAGGTGACATACAATGCAGAGAAGTTAGCCAAACTCTATATCTCAGAAATTGTTAGATTGCATGGAGTTCCACTTCCTATCATATCAGATAGAGGTACGCAATTTACTTCTATGTTTTGGAGAACATTGCATGCTGAATTAGGTACTAGATTAGATCTTAGTACTGCATTTCACCCTCATACCGATGGTCAGTCTGAGCGAACGATTCAGGTGTTGGAGGATATGCTTCGTGCATGTGTGATAGAATTTGGTGGTCATTGGGATAACATCTTACCATTAGCAGAGTTTTCATACAATAATAGCTATCCCTCAAGTATTGATATGGCCCCATTTGAGGCACTGTATGGGAGGATATGTAGGTCTCCCATTGGTTGGTTTGATGCATTAGAGGTGAGACCATTGGGTGCCGACCTTTTGAGGGAATCGTTAGATAAAGTAAAATTCATTCAGGAGAAGCTTCTAGCAGCTCAGAACAGGCAGAAAGAATATGCAGATCGAAATGTTAGGGATTTGGATTTTATGGAGGGTGAACAAGTCTTGCTGAAGGTTTCACCCATGAAAGGGGTGATGCGGTTTGGTACGAGGTAAGCTTAGTCCGAGGTATATTGGTTCATTTGAAGTTCTGAAACACGTGGTGGAGGTGGCTTATGAATTGGCATTGCCTCCTGGACACTCAGGAGTGCACCCGGTATTTCATGTGTGTATGCTAAAAAAATACCATGGGGATGAAAACTACAGTATTCGTTGGGATTCTGTTCTTTTTTATGAGAATTTGTATTATGAGGAGGAGCCTGTTACTACTTTAGATAGAGGCCCGCAAGTATAGATCAAAGGAGATTGCATCTATCAAGGTTCGGTGGAAGAATCAGCCAGTGGAAGAGTCCACTTAGGAGAATGAGGCTGATATGCAAGAAAGATATCCACATCTTTTTAAAGATTCAGGTACTCTTTCTCGCCCTTGCTTTTCTTCCTGTGATCGTTCGAGGACGAACGATGGGTAAATTGGTATCTATTATAACAACCTGTTTAGTCGGTTCGAGCAGTAGAATTATTTTTGATAATAACTGACTGGGTCGACGGATCACGTGACGGACCGTCAGGGTCACGACGGACCGTCGAGTATCTTCGTTCCAAAACACTTCAACTCTGAAATCTGGGTACTGGATGGACTCTCTGAACTTCACGACGGAACTGCAGCACGGACCGTCGTAGATACGACGGACCGTCACAAGCTGCGTAACCTCACTACTGAATTTAACTCTCTGAACTTTGTGACGGATCTGCAGGACGGACCGTCATAGAGACGACGGACTGTCACAGGCTGCTTCACTCCACCCTTGGTCGGATTTCCGTTAAAATTTAAATGGGTGTTTTGGACTATTCATGATTATAATTATGAAATTAGTGGGGTAAGTTTAATAATTTATTTACTTGGGGGTTAAAGAAGATAATAGGGAAATAAATAGTGGGTTACTTTTATCATAATGAATTATATGATAATTAGGGTAAAATAAAAAAAATCTACAGAAGAAAAAGAAAAAGAACAGAAAGGGGGAACGAGCGAGAGAGAGAGAGAACGAAGAGGAAAGCAAAGGCATTGGGGAGGTAGCTTGCTTGATCATGATTCTTCTGTGGAGGTAGGTTATGGTTTATTTCTATGTGATAGATAAACTCTAAATAGCAATTGATATTTATTGAATAATATTGTAAAGTCTCCTATGTACTTGATTGTGTGGTTGTGTGTTTCTGATTGTGTGGTTTGTGGTTGGCCTAAAGTTAGGAGAATGTATAGCTTCAAATCTTGAATCTTTTCTATTAAAGATGACGCCTTGAATAAAGAAGGATTGATGAAATAAAAATGATGAGATAATTGGATCGGAGTGGCACGTTTCGACACGGTATTATTGGATCGGAGTGTCACGTTCCGTCACGGTATTATTGGATCAGAGTGTCACGTTCCGACACAGTATTATTGGATCGGAGTGTCACGATCCAACATGGTATTATGGGATCGGAGTGTCACTTTCCGACACGATATAGGGGATCGGAGTGTCACGTTTCGACACAATAAAATTAAAGGAAAGGAATCTGGAATTAACTTAATATATTCAAACTCAAGGAATCTATTTCCCAAATGAGTATGGTGTGGAGGTATGAGGCCTCATAGGTGTACTTGATGTTGTGATTGATGGTGTACCTAGTATGGTGTTGTTGTTGTCAAAGGTTCATGTGTTTGTTGCTTGTCACCTGTTATGTATTGTAGTTGGTTTTATACTATTGCTTAATATAAACTGATTTCTACTTTGAGTTGGTTGATGATACCTACTCAGTACGTGTTCCTTGTACTGACCCCTACTTGTATTTTCTTCTTGTTGTTTTGTGGAGTGCAGCAAGTGCACCATCGACTTCGACTCGCCCTCAACTCTAGCCAGTCTCCAGCACATCAGATTTCAGGGATAGCTATTACCGTCTTGCTCGTCTGGATTCTCTCCCTCACGTCTTGATGTCTTTGAATTTCGGACATAGACCATCTTTTTTTTTTTTACTTATTTTAGCTTCTTAAATACTCTTAGATATAGAAATTTGAGGATAGATGTTCTTGATGTGATGACTTCTAAATTTTGGGAATAATAAGTACTAGACTTTAGATGTTTATTTAGTTGATTACGTTAATAAGTTTTGGATCTTCCGCTTTATTCTTACTATTCATAATTGATATACTGGTAAATGTTGGGGTTTAGATTTGTTGGTTCGCTCACCTAGGAGGATAAGTGTGGGTGCCACTCGCGGCTCGTTATAGGTCGTGACATTTTAATAAAGAAGTCTTGATAAATATTGTTAATGTAGTGAAAAATGGAGATAATAAATGATAATTTTACAACATAAATAGATCTGAGTGTCACGTTCTGATACGATTTTATTGATCAGAGTGTCATATTCCGATATAGTATTATGGTTCAGACTGTTCTATTCTGACACGATATTATGGATCGGAGTATCACGTTCCGACACTTTATTATTTGATCTGAGTGCCATGCTCCGACACAGTATAATTTGATCTGAGTGTCACATTTTGACATGGTAACATTTAAGGAGAAAGATATTAAATTAACTTATGGTACTCATTTTCAAAGAAATTCATTTC
>JAKWIY010001331.1:0-21671 GCA_027704805.1 Solanum corneliomulleri | reverse complement strand
ATATTGTATGTTTGGATGATGTGATGCAATTTATGTCTATAGGTGAAAACTTATGTGACCTAGCATGTTATATTTAGAAATGTATGTCATGATATAGTTAAATTATTTTAGAAGTTACTATGGTTAAAAATGAGTTCCTATATGGTTTTGCATGATAGTATCCTAAAACTATGATTTCAAGTTGAAATATTTAGTGACTACCTAAGGAAGCGTGCTACCCTAAGATTATGTACTAAAAAGTTTTCAATGTCTCCCTTTGTATATGTGGTAGATGATAAGTTGCTAGTATGGATTTCAGTTCTTTGTATAGACTTGATCAAACTTCTAATGATAGTATGCATGCTTATGTAGGATTAGTGGGTAAAGTTTTGTCTATTATATTGTCATGCTTTTCCCATCCATTGCCTAAATGTTGCATTTTTGGAATTTGGAAGCATGCTCAATGTAAAGCTAGGCAGCTTACATTAACATTTTTGGAAAATCAACTAAATTATCCTTTGATTGGAAGTTGTGGAAATATGTATAGAATTGATGCATATGAACATGATAATGAATATATAAAAAAAGAGATGTGTTATTTGGAACTAAGAATGAGAGTCTTATGGAATAATGAGTTGTAGAATTATTTTTAATTTCTTATTGTGTTGTGAGTTCCTTTATGTTTTGGAATTGAAGGTAGTACTCTATCATAGTAGGGTTATGATGTGGGTTTGATTGACCTAGAAGTTACCTTTCATTAATGTTGAAAGAAAATAAAGAGCCCTTAGGACTAACTCTCTTATATTGGTGTCTATTATATTCTATGAACACCTTATGTGGTTTCATGAGATGACCTAACTTGATAGTTAGTGACAGATTGCCTAGATGATATGGTTTAGAATATATTGGTGTTCCTATGTTAACTTACTCTAAATTCCTTCTAAAAATTTAATAACTTTAAAGTGACTAAAAATGAGGTTATAAAGTTAAGATGCTCATAAGTTTGGGTTAAGATGCTCTTAATTGGGTTTACCCTAATGGGGGGGGGGGGATGTGATAGAGTAGTAAGGTTGTAGAAATTGTCAACCTTGACCTTGTATTCTCACTTGAACTTGAATCTAATGAATTCTTAATAAGCTTGTTCATGAATAGAGTCTTGCATAAAGTATGAATTGCATGAACTTAATATGTTTGATGTGTATTGATTGACATTACCTTAAAGATATTATGATGATTCCAAGGAGCATGAACGAACTCTTTTGATAAAATTCATGTTTTCTCATGTTGTTTTCAACTTTATATGCTAGTTGTGCATTATAATTCATGAGATCAGATAAGAAACATCGTAATAGTCACTTGTCAGGTGTAATGTTTAGCCTTGTAATAAAAAGTTGAGTTTCTTTAAAACGAAATATCTTGAGTCTCTTGAAAACTAGGTGACTTGTATGGTTTGGGAAGCATGATTATAGGTTCACTATTGAAAGGGGAAAGCATGTTTAGCTAAGTGTTCATATATATGCCTATATTTCCCAAAAGATGCTTATTGTGATGGTGAGTACAATGTTAGAAATTGACATTTTGAGTACTATGTTAGAAATTGATATTTTGTGAAATTTATTCCTAATTATTGTGATGTACTTGGTGTGACTTACCATTTTGACTTCCTTAGGAAGAAAACATGCTCAATACTTAGTTTGAAAATTTAGAATTTCTCATTTTAAAGGAATTGACCTTGTACTTTTCTTAGGTATGAACTCATGATATATGTAAGTGTGTTGAGGAGAAGGACAATCCTCCATGGAAACCACTAAACTTTGTATGGTTGAGTATGATCTTCGTAGCACTAGGTCTAACTAATGAAGTTCTTTGATGATTGAATTAACTCAAGTGTATGTGCATTGAAGTATGAGTGCGTAATTGCATCTTTAGTGTTGTTAAAACCTTCCTAAGTGTTACTTAAAGAATAGTAGCAAGATGTGCTCCAAATAAAATTGAAGTATAATGACCATGTAATGATTAGGATAATGATGCTCCTCCTATGAACATGATAAGAGCCTATGTGTTTGATGCATTAAAGAGTAAGTTAATGGAAGTTTTACTTTCTGGTGTGAATTAGGTGAGAAAAATTATTGGATTATGTTCTAAATTTTATGAACTGCTCTAAGTTGCATTGAAATCCTTGTCATGATTAAACACCCCTAACTGTCATTCGAGGACGAATGTTCCCAAGTGGGGGATATTGTAAGATTCCAAAATGAGTTCGGCTGTATAGAGACTAAAATAATTTTATTGAGGTTATAAAGTCCTAAAATTACTAATAATATGTTTTTGACGCATTGTGTAATGTTTGAAGTTTTTTGGACGCCGAACGCCAAGGGATGACTAAAACGTTCAATGAATAGTCACCTATGTGCCTCATATGTCTATACGTGTTAATAATTATAATAAATGATCTTATTAAGTCTTTAAGTGATATATAATGATGTTAAACAGTACTATATGGATTTTTGAGAGGTTGGAGGTTAAATGACCAAGAACGTTCAAGTCGTTCGAAAGATAGCCCTTAAGACGTTCAATGTGTTTCTTGATGGGGCCTAGCCTGTTTGGACGACTTAAAGGTACTTTTTTTGGGTGAAACTTATGTGGAAGGTCTAAAACTTTTTAAGACTTGTATTAACGTTTGAAACATCAAGGTACGACTTCTAAAGGGCCCCATAAAAATCCCCACAAGAAGGAGCCATTGCTGGTCAAGATACTGCCTTGGCAGTGTCAATAGACAGACCAAACGGCGACCAGGTGGTAAACGAACGGACCATAGGTTACGTATACTTAATTTGTAATTATATTGGGAAGGTATAAACCAAAAAATTATCCAAGTACCAATTGACGGAAGCAAAAGCGCTTCCAGTAGATCAACCTACGACTAGTCGAATGCTCCATTGATGGTGGACTGTAGCTCCAGCATTGCATCTGTTTTATTAAAGGGGTGAATGGAAAATTCACCCACGTACTAACCTGACTATAGTAGGTTTATAAAGATACTTTTGGGTGTATATTAGTCATCTAAAATGTGATGAATCCATTTAAAATCCTCTCCCACGAAATTGAACTTTCCCTCTAAAATATTCTCCCTAGAAACCACCATTGTTGGTGAAGCTCAAGAACAACTTGGATCTTGGATTTACATGTATGAATCACGAAGTTTTATAGGTTTTAAACTGTAATAGGTATGGTACTCCGTAATCTCTAGTTATCCTTCCATCTAGAGAGTTAATCTCAAAGTTTTCAAATATGATTTTATGATCAATCTTTCAATCATTCAATCCAGCCATGGTTTTTATCGAAAAAATGTTTTGAATTATTAAATAATGATGAATTGAAGTTAATATATTTGTTTGAACGTTATTTTTACTCCAATTGCATGATGAACCCATGCATCTTACTTCAATCTATTTAGCCTTTCATGGACTTTGTGATCATGACTTCTTATCGATTGAATTATGATTCTATTACGTGGAATTTGTTGTATCTACTAATAAGTATGTGGTTTAATGTTGAATTGACGTTGAGGGATCCATGTGGATCAAGTTATGAAGATTTGAACATGTTTAATATAGTTTTTTGTGATCCACTGTAATGTTTGTCTTTCTATTAATTAATGTTTAATTGGAAGAGTTGTTGATCATTGTAGCTACATATTTGAGTTGATATTATTTATGAATTTTGGGTATAAATCCTTGATGATAAAATTAAAGAAAGACCTACATGAATTGATCTAAGTTCTTCAAGTCATGGTATTGTAACGTGTGATCTTGCCGTTAGGTTAGTTTTTATATGACATGATCATGGTTAATTGTCTATAGATACTGCCTATAATGTAATGTCAGAATGAAATATATGTAATGGATCCAATGTGGATCAATTCATGATAGTTTGAATAGGATTAACCTATGTAAACTTACCTTCCATGAATTCTTAATATGAAACATGTTACAGTGCTTTAGAGTCTATGGAAAATGTAGTAAGGTATCGTCTAAGCTATCATATCATGAAGCTACTGCCCTAGGTTGGTGTTATTAATGAAATATAATTGATGATAAATGTAAGTGAAATTGGTAAAAGAGCTACGTTCTTCTTCTTTCTACTATATATGTGATATAATGCACTAGTTGTATCATGCTCTTATGACTACTTGTACATGGTTCTGTTGATGATTTAAGTAGTTATATCTACTCCTGTATAATGTATAAATGATGAAAGATTTGTAATTTTCAATGATGACCAAAGGCTAATGTATTGGTAAGAGTTTCTCTACTCTTATATTTCTCTACTTCATTATAATAATGTTGATGAAGCCTTGTATGACATTGTGTGGTATGGTCCACTTATGGTATGTATGGTTTTTCCTACTCTTCTTCTCTAGTTTTGAATAAATGTGATGTTATTATTATCATGAGCATGTAAATGATTATGCTAATTTAATGTGTAGGTGTTTCCATTAATCAAGTGTTAATAATTGATGACCCCTATCGATGTACCCGTATGTGAATGTGTAAATAGCTACGTTAGGACTCTTGATTATAATGTGAAGTTTGTCTTACCTCATATTCTATTATGTGTTGTATGGTCTATTCCTGAAAGAGTATTATTGTCTAAAAGGGTGGCTACCTCAATGTGTTTTTGATAGGCATTATGTGATCTTGTTGACCAATTTATTAACACACTCTTTTACATTCATGTTACAAGTAGTACAGCTCATGGTGTATATATGAAAGGTAGTTATCATATTCACTAGTGTCTACTACTATTCATGTTTAAATGATGTTTATGAAAGTATGATATGTGTTTCCTTAGCTAGTATGACTTGATATGTTTACCACTATGGGAAAGGGTATGGCAGTTCGCCTATGTATTGCACATGTATATCTTGATTGGATAGTTCTAGTTTTGGTTACTATATGTATAAATATGAATGTATAAATATGTGTTACTTAACGTGTTATGGAGAAGGATTGTGCATATATGTGTGTACACTCACACATGTGAAAGATGACCTAGTTAATAAAGGTGCCTTGAAAGGTGTGCCCAGGAATACTCTAAAACTAGATAGGTGTTTGAATATGTTATAAGTCCTAAGCTTATGTTTTATAAAAGAGATAATAATGGTTTTTTCAATAAAGGGAACTTAGTTTAGAACGAAATTAACTTGTAAATTAGGGGGTGACACTTTTCCATATATGGACAGTACGGTTCACTAAAGTCCTCACGGGGTGGATGGCCTCATGACCCAACATAGGGTATAGAGTTGATATTTCCATTATTTCTCCCATGTTCCATAACAATTTTGACACCATACAATTAGCTAGTGGATCCATCTAGAAAGCTATGTAATGTTTGGTTATACTTTGGCCGATAGACCACCCTTTTTGGGTGTGCGGTTTTATGACACCAGATTCTATGTTTAGCACCACATGGTCTATGGCAGTTAAGGATATAATTACCCTAATGTAAAATGGACAATGGAAGTAAATGTCTAAGAGCCTAACGAGAATGACCTAAAGGAGGTTACTTAGAATAGGTGTAAGTAATGAACCAATCTAGACATGCACAATTAACTCCGTAGGAAGTTCTAGGAAGATGTTCTAATGCATATAACTATGTATGTGTTTTTGATGCATGACATTGTAGTAAAAAGTCGTAAAGTAAATAGTGTCAGTATACTATTCATGAATAGTAAATGTCCTAATCATGAATAGTAAAGGACAAGTAACTGTGTAAATAGTAAGAGTCAAGTTACTGTGTAAATAGTAAGGGTCAGTTTGTACGCCTATATAAAGAGGCATTTGCCTAAATAATAAAATCATCCTTCTCCCAACTCTCTTCTCTCATTCTCTCTTACAATATAATCGCTTCCACCCCACATTGGTATCAGAGCTAGATAAAATAAATAATTATGGAAAACAAATCAACTATGCCAGAAAATCTACAAGAACAGGTATACCATTTTATATTCATGAGTAGCTAAATTAATTATTCCTGAAGATCTCTTGTTAATTATAATTGTTTATCATGTTTAATAATGTTCTAATAACCATCTTTAGCAAGTTTGCTACTGAAATATTCTATGAAAAAAGTGCCCAGACTATGCCATCCTAAGGTTGAAACCGGTAGGCAGAGAAGGCCGTTTTAGGGGAGTAAACAAAGTTGAGGCGCTGTTAGGGTAACTAATCAAAGAAGAAAGCTGTAGTAGTGACCAGACGAGATGATTATTAAATCATTATTTTTACATAATAAGCAAGTATAATTATTAAGAGGTTGGAAGGAATAAAATTTTAGTGTGAAAAATGAAAATAATAAAAAATGGAAAACATACCTATTAGACGATGATGTTGAATATAAGATATTATTATTCTATATATTAAGAAATCTTAATACTGACATAAAAAGAGAAATTTATAATAAATTAGTAACATATGAAATAATAGAAATAACAACCCAAAGTTGGACTGAGTTAACCATACAAAGTATAGAAGATGAACTTTATTTTGACATATGATTTATATGATGATATAGATATATTCAGAGATCAATGATAAATTACGAATATTTACAATATTGGGTACAAACTATAGAAGATATAGATCTACATGAAAAAAACTAATTGAAAATTTATTTGGTTATCTAATGACTCGAGAAGATGAATATCTAGAATATATTATAACTAATGCTAACGAAATACAACGATTAAATCTACTTAAAAAAGAATATTATAGAAAGACATTTTATGAAGAGTAATATAACACAAAACAAAGAAACTAAAATAACAAAAAATAAGATAGACAAAAAAGTACGAAAAATATGGAAAAAATTAAAATCCTTATATATAGAATATCAATTATCACAACTAGTCAAAACAGATAATGATAAAAAAGATCATTTGATAAATATAATTTCAAAAACAGAATACAAATATGTTTGCTATCTGAAAAAACAATATGAACAAAGAAGAATATAAACAACAATTAATAGAAAAAATAATGGAACAAATAACTGAAAAAGAGCAAAAAATTACAATATAGAAAAATAAGATTAGAAGAAAAATATATTAGCAGAAGTATGTAATAAATCAATATTAACACAAAGAAAAGCTATATTAATGTTAGAATTATAATTAGATTGTCTTGAATATGAATTACAACATAATATAATACATAGATCATAATGAACAAAGAAGAATTTGCAGTAGACGAAAAAAACATATGAAAATCAAGATGGAATGATAAAAAATAGTATTTTCAAATTTAGAAGAAGAAGATACAAGAAAATAGGAAATAACTTATATTTGATGCTAGAAAAAGAAACAGCAAAACTAGAAGATAGTTTAACAGCTATGGTAAGAATAACAAAAGAAAATGAAGAATAGATAAAGCAAGAGAAATTGAAAAAATAAAAACACAAGCAAAGCAAGAAGTACAACAATTAGAAGAAATAAAAATACAAGAATAAGTGAACTAGAAAAAGAATTAGCTAGATTAAAATTATTATATGAAAATAAACAAAAACAAAAAGAAAAAGAAAAGAGCTTGAACTAACAAATGAAATAAAAGAAATGGAACAAAAAACTAAAATGAAGATCTAAATGAAGATATTGAAGTAAATGAAATAGATGAAATGAAAATGACCAACAATCAGAAATAAGTGATATAAGTGAAACATATACAGAAATTTAGAACAAATAAATAAACCGAAAAAATTAGAAATAAACGTAGGAGATATGGATAGGCCTAGTACGTCAAGAGTTAAAACCCCAGATAATAGTCCCAGAAATAGTCCTAGAGTTAGTCCTAGAAGAACACCACCAATTTATAGTTATCAACAATCAGATAGAAATGATGCAATATGGAATAGCAGATTAAATAAAAATTGGACACCTAAACCAGCAAATGAACAATATAATTTCTTAGATTTAGATTGTGTAGCAGATACAATAAAGCAATATTATATGGATAGGAAATATGTCTAAACAGTTAATAGATAACAAAATAGACACAGCAAAAACACCAAGATACATAGAAAGAACATTTGTAGGAACAACAAGATATGGATAGAAAATCTACCCCCAGAAAGGTAGAAGTACTTAGGAATGATAAGAAAATAGATGGATCCGCATCAGCAACAAATATAGATATATTAGATAAATATGAATCAGCAATAAGAAATGAATTTGGAGGCATGACCACAGATATAAGGGAACAAAATAGAGAAAAAATAATAAATAGACAACTTATGATAAAATTAGCTATATGTAAAATGTGTTACATAGAAGAATATACTTGTGCATTTAAAGAATATTATTACAAAGCTAAATACAATTTAGATGAAGCAAAAGAAATAAGAAAACAATATTATACAAAATTACCAGAACCATTTAGTACAAACGTAATAAAGGATTGGGATAATGAAGGAATGGTAGATACTTTAGGATCTAGAATAAAATTTTTAAATCAATGGTTCATACAACTATGTGAAAACCAAAAAGAAAAACTAAAAATGGAAAAAGTACTAAATAAAAATTTATCATGTTGTAAAAATAAAATGGCACCACAATTTGGATGCACAACTAAAAAACAAAAATCCAAAAGATATAAAAATTACAGAAAAAATAAAACTATATATAAATATAAACGACCAAGACGAAGGTATTATGTAAAAAATTATAAAATAAAAAGACCATATAGACCAAAAAGAAAGATATCCCAATGTACTTGTTACAATTGTGGAAAGATAGGACACATAGCTAAAGACTGTAAATTACCTAAAAATCCAAAAAGAAAACAAATAGCAGAATTAATTATAGATGATGAAAAATATATACAAATAGAATACATAGATTATGAATTAAGTGAAAATGATAGTATATATGAAATATCAGATATAGAAACTGAAAATGAAGAAGAAAATATTAATCTAGATAATAATGAAACAGATGAAGAAATATAATGTCTGAAAATGAAATAAAAATAATATCTAGGGAAGAATATCAAGATGAAGAATCATCAGAAAAAAAAATCATTTTGATAACACGATATTTGAACAAATAAGGAAAAGAATTAGATTTAAGTGTTGAAAAAGTACTAGATATACCTATTTTGAGAAATTGGTTTAAAAGACAAAAAAAGAATATTATGTAGTTAGCCAAAAAGAACATATCATAGATTGTAAATATACAAAAGGAAAAGCATCTATACCTATATTAAATAAAAGGATGATAAACAAAGAAATACAAGATATAAAAGCTAAAGCACCAATAAAATATGTACATTTAGGAGGAACAGAATATTAATAAAAGCCTGTTTTAGAGAAGAATAGATACACCTATAGAAATATATTTAGCAGATGATAGAATTGTACACCCTATAGAAAAAAGCATAATTAGTGCAGTAAGAGGAAACTTAATATACCAAAAATTTAAATTTACAATAAGTGCTAATTATACAATACATCATTAACAGATAAAAATATAGATAGATCATTAGTTTTATATTGGAAAATATCTGGGATAGAACTAGCACCAGGAAGCAAATTATTTACAGCAAGATGTAAAAATTTATATTTATTAACAACAAAGCATAAGATTACAGCAAGAAATAAAATTAATAAAATAAAGATAGAAAATCCTTTTGAAAAAATAATTACTGTAATAGATAATAATGATTATAGTTTATAAAGAATTGATATAGGAGAAGATTTAGAGATAGTAAAAGAAAGATTAAGCACTTCAAGCGTGCCAAATACATTAACAAGAGCTACATCATCAAGAATGAGTACATCTAAAAGAAAATATGAAATTCCACAAAGCTTTCTAGATAAAGAAAAATAACACCATATCATTATTTCATAACAGGAATAATGGATCAAAGAAAATATAAAATCTTAATAAATACAGGACAGAAGAAAATTATAACAAGAGAGTTAGTAACAGAAGAAGAAATTATAAGAACAGGACATACATGCCCTGGATTACCTAGTGAAATAGTAAATACAAATGAAGAAACAACAGAAAAAGAAATAATTATAGGAGGAATACCCTTAGTAATACAATTTAAAATATACCAAGGAAACTATAATATTACATTAGGAATAAAATGGTTAGAAAAAGTTAAACCATACAACATAGAAAATGAACAATTAACAATAACTTGTCAAAATAAGAAAATAATTATAAAAAGAACAAAATGATTTATGAAAATATTTATACTTGCAAAAATTATAGTAGAAGGATATCACAACAGATATTATACACTATGATAGATACAGGAGCAGAAGCGAATATATGTAAATATAATTGTTTACCAGAAGATAAATGGGAAAAATTAAAAAACACCTATGGTAGTAACGGGATTTAACAATGAAGGAAGTATGATTAAATATAAAGCAAAAAATAAAAATACAAATATGGGATAAGATACTAACAATAGAAGAAATGTATAATTTTGAATTTACCACAAAGATATGTTATTAGGAATGCCATTTCTAGATAAATTTTACCCACACATAATAACAAAAACACACTGGTGGCTTACTACACCATGCGGAAATAAGATAGGAGCAAAAAGAGTAAATAATAAACAAAGAAAACCTATGGAATGGATAAAAGGAAGTGAAAAGATAAACCAAGAAATGGAAAATATAAATAATAAACAAATAACGCAATTAGAAATTGTTATATTTACTATAGACAAAATTAATTAATTAATGAGCAACTAGAACAATTATATAGTGAAGATCCCTTACAAGGATGGGAAAAACATAAAACAAAGGTAAAAATTGAATTAATAGATGAAAATAGCATAATAACACAGAAACCATTAAAATATAATTTTGATGATCTACAAGAATTTAAAATACATATAGATGAATTATTAGCAAATGATTACATACAAAAAAGCAATAGTAAACATACAAGTCCAGCATTTATAGTTATAAAACATAGTGAACAAAAAAGAGGTAAAAGCAGAATGGTTATAGATTATCGTAATTTAAATGCTAAAACTAAAACATATAATTACCCAATACCAAATAAAATACTAAAAATAAGACAGATACAAGGATATAATTATTTCAGTAAATTTGACTGTAAATCAGGATTTTACCATCTAAAACTAGAAGAAGAATCTAAACAATTAACAGCATTCACAGTACCGCAAGGTTTCTATGAATGGAATGTTTTACCCTTTGGATATAAAAATGCGCCAGGTAGATTCCAACATTTTATGGATAACTGTTTTAACCAGCTAGAAAATTGTATCGTATACATAGATGATATATTGTTATATTCTAGAACACCAGACGAACATATAAAAGTTATTAGAAAAATTTATACATATAGTAAAAATGGAGGTATAAGTTTAAGCAAAAGTAAAGCAGAAATTATGAAATCACAGATAGAATTTCTAGGAATACAAATAGATAAAAATGGAATAAAAATGCAAACACATATAGTACAAAAAATAATTACTATTGATGAAAATATAGATACAAAAAAGAAATTACAATCTTTTCTAGGATTAGTAAATCAGGTAGGAGAATATATACCAAAATTAGCAGAACATCTAAAACCATTACATAAAAACTTAAAAAAGACGTCGAATACCATTTGACGATAAAGATAAAGAACATATAAGAAATATCAAGAATTTATGTAAAAAATTACCAAAGCTATATTTTCCTGATGAAATAAAACATTTACCTATATTGTTGAAACAGATTCTAGTGATCATAGTATGGAGGAGTTTTAAAATACAGATATGAAAAAGAAAAAATAGAACACCATTGTAGATATTATTCAGGATCTTATACAGAACCACAAATAAAATGGGAAATAAATAGAAAAGAGTTATTCGCATTATACAAATGTTTATTAGCATTTGAACCATATATTGTTTATAATAAATTTATTGTAAGAACAGATAATACACAAGTAAAATGGTGGATAACGAAAAAACTAGATGATTCAGTTACAACAAAAGAAATAAGGAGACTAGTATTAAATATATTAAATTTTACATTTACAATTGAAGTAATTAAGACTGATAAGAATCATGTTGCAGACTACCTATCAAGAAAAAGGAACTCAAACTGAACCAGATACAATGGAAGAGATACTCAAAGCTATTACTACACTTTCTGCGAAAGTAGGAAGTATGGATAAAGAGTTACAAAAGATAAGTCAGCAGCATGACTATAAATATGCGGAGCTACGTCGATCGGAAGACGCTAAAATTCCAGAGCTAGAAGGAGACGATGGGAAACTCCAAAAAACCCATAACAAAGTTTGTTTAAATGCAGCTACAGCCAGCACATCTACAGCAGAACAATCTACAAAAAAGGAGGAGACTAAGGTAAAATATACAAATACAAACTTGAATAAGTTATTCTCAAAACCATATACTCCTCAAAATACCCAAAAGATATATTTGTACCACAACAAATAAATACCTACAAAGCCAGCCTAGACTCAGAAAAACAAGCATATAACCACATTACTAGAATGTATATAGAAAATATATACAAGTACAGACTTTTCTAAACCTAAAACCCAGAGCTAAAAATACAAAAAAACCCACTGAAGACTACATAACCCAACACCTACAAGGATATAATAAATTAATTGCAACACCGGAACAAATCCAAATCTAGTGGCAACTGCTACAATTATGGACTACTAAATACTGTATATACAATAACAGGAGACGAGATATCCAAAATACCAGAACTATATAAGGCTTTCTTACAATATAAAAGAATAACTAAAGGAACCTTATTTTTTATAAAGTTCTACTCAGCTACAGCAGAGATATTATATGACGAAGTCAAGCCACCAATACAAGTTATCAAAATTGGACTTACTAGGGAAATGATAATCCCTGAAAAAATAGATATTCAAGAAGAAATACAGAAAGTAGATATTCCAGAATTCTATGCAAATAAAAGAACTATCGGGCTTGCTACTATATTAAATGAGTTATCAAACAACTACCTAAATGAAAATGCAATCTGGAGCTATTACAACAGAGATCAAACAAGATATACTCCAGATTGCATTTTCATTTAGGTAGTTGTTTGATAACTCATTTAATATAGTAGCAAGCCCGATAGTTCTTTATTTGCATAGAATTCTGGAATATCTACTTTGTATTCTTCTTGAATATCTATTTTTTCAGGGATTATCATTTCCCTAGTAAGTCCAATTTTGATAACTTGTATTGGTGGCTTGACTTCGTCATGTAATATCTCTGCTGTAGCTGAGTAGAACTTTATAAAAAATAAGGTTCCTTTAGTTATTCTTTTATATTGTAAGAAAGCCTTATATAGTTCTGGTATTTTGGATATCTCGTCTCCTGTTATTGTATATACAGTATTTAGTAGTCCATAATTGTAGCAAGTTGCCACTAGATTTGGATTTGTTCCGGGCTGTGCAATTAATTTATTATATCCTTGTAGGTGTTGGGTTATGTAGTCTTCAGTGGGGTTTTTTGTATTTTTAGCTCTGGGGTTTAGGTTTAGAAAAGTCTGTACTTTGTATATATTTTCTATATACATTCTAGTAATGTGGTTATATGCTTGTTTTTCTGACTCTAGGCTGGCTTTGTAGGTATTTATTTGTGGTGGTACAAATATATCTTTTTGGTATTTTGAGGAGTATATGGTTTTGAGAATAACTTATTCAAGTTTGTATTTGTATATTTTACCTTAGTCTCCTCCTTTTTTGTAGATTGTTCTGCTGTAGATCTGCTGGCTGTAGCTGCATTTAACAAAACTTTGTTATGGGTTTTTTGGAGTTTCCCATCGTCTCCTTCTAGCTCTGGAATTTTAGCGTCTTCCGATCGACGTAGCTCCGCATATTTATAGTCATGCTGCTGACTTATCTTTTGTAACTCTTTATCCATACTTCCTACTTTCGCAGAAAGTGTAGTAATAGCTTTGAGTATCTCTTCCATTGTATCTGGTTCAGTTTGAGTTCCTTTTTCTTGATAGGTAGTCTGCAACAAGATTCTTATCAGTCTTAATTACTTCAATTGTAAATGTAAAATTTAATATATTTAATACTAGTCTCCTTATTTCTTTTGTTGTAACTGAATCATCTAGTTTTTTCGTTATCCACCATTTTACTTGTGTATTATCTGTTCTTACAATAAATTTATTATAAACAATATATGGTTCAAATGCTAATAAACATTTGTATAATGCGAATAACTCTTTTTATTTATTTCCCATTTTATTTGTGGTTCTGTATAAGATCCTGAATAATATCTACAATGGTGTTCTATTTTTTCTTTTTCATATCTGTATTTTAAAACTCCTCCATAAACTATGATCACTAGAATCTGTTTCAACAATATAGGTAAATGTTTTATTTTCATCAGGAAAAATATAGCTTTGGTAATTTTGTACATAAATTCTTGATATTTCTTATATGTTCTTTATCTTTATCGTCAAAATGGTATTCTACGTCTTCTTTAAGTTTTTATGTAATGGTTTTAGATGTTCTGCTAATTTTGGTATATATTCTCTTACCTGATTTACTAATCCTAGAAAAGATTGTAATTTCTTTTTGTATCTATATTTTCATCAATAGTAATTATTTTTTTGTACTATATGTGTTTGCATTTTTATTCCATTTTATCTATTTGTATTCCTAGAAATTCTATCTGTGATTTCATAATTTCTGCTTTACTTTTGCTTAAACTTATACCTGCATTTTTTACTATATGTATAAATTTTTCTAATAACTTTATATGTTCGTCTGGTGTTCTAGAATATAACAATATATCATCTATGTATACGATACAATTTTCTAGCTGGTTAAAACAGTTATCCATAAAATGTTGGAATCTACCTGGCGCATTTTTATATCCAAAGGGTAAAACATTCCAATCATAGAAACCTTGCGGTACTGTGAATGCTGTTAATTGTTTAGATTCTTCTTCTAGTTTTAGGTGGTAAAATCCTGATTTACAGTCAAATTTACTGAAATAATTATATCCTTGTATCTGTCTTATTTTTAGTATTTTATTGGTATTGGGGTAATTATATGTTTTAGTTTTAGCATTTAAATACGAATAATCTATAACCATTCTGCTTTTACCTCTTTTTTGTTCACTATGTTTTATAACTATAAATGCTGGACTTGTATGTTTACTATTGCTTTTTTGTATGTAATTATTTGCTAATAATTCATCTATATGTATTTTAAATTCTTGTAGATCATCAAAGTTATATTTAATGGTTTCTGCGTTATTATGCTATTTTCATCTATTAATTCAATTTTACCTTTGTTTTATGTTTTTCCCATCCTTGTAAGGGATCTTCACTATATAATTGTTCTAGTTGCTCATTAATTAATTTAATTTTGTCTATAGTAAATATAACAATTTCTAATTGCGTTATTTGTTTATTATTAATATTTTTCATTTCTTGGTTTATCTTTTCACTTCCTTTTATCCATTCCATAGGTTTTCTTTGTTTATTATTTACTCTTTTTGCTCCTATCTTATTTCCGCATGGTGTGTAGTAAGCCACCAGTGTGTTTGTTATTATGTGTGGGTAAATTTATCTAGAAATGGCATTCCTAGTAACATATCTTTTGTGGTAAATTCAAAATTATACATTTCTTCTATTGTTAGTATCTTATCCCATATCTGTATTTTTATATTTTTTGCTTTATATTTAATCATACTTCCTTCATTGTTAAATCCGTTACTACCAAGGTGTTTTTTTAATTTTTCCCATTTATCTTCTGGTAAACAATTATATTTACATATATTCGCTTCTGCTCCTGTATCTATCATAGGTGTATAATATCTGTTGTGATATCCTTCTACTATAATTTTTGCAAGTATAAATATTTTCATAAATCATTTTGTTCTTTTTATAATTATTTTCTTATTTTGACAAGTTATTGTTAATTGTTCATTTTCTATGTTGTATGGTTTAACTTTTTCTAACCATTTTATTCCTAATGTAATATTATAGTTCCTTGGTATATTTTAAATTGTATTACTAAGGGTATTCCTCCTATAATTATTTCTTTTTCTGTTGTTTCTTCATTTGTATTTACTATTTCACTAGGTAATCCAGGGCATGTATGTCCTGTTCTTATAATTCTTCTTCTGTTACTAACTCTCTTGTTATATAATTTTCTTCTTGTCCTGTATTTATTAAGATTTTATATTTTCTTTGATCCATTATTCCTGTTATGAAATAATGATATGGTGTTATTTCTTCTTTATCTAGAAAGCTTTGTGGAATTCATATTTTCTTTAGATGTACTCATTTCTTGATGATGTAGCTCTTGTTAATGTATTGGCACGCTTGAAGTGCTTAATCTTTCTTTTACTATCTCTAAATCTTCTCCTATATCAATTTCTTTATAACTATAATCATTATTATCTATTACAGTAATTATTTTTTCAAAAGGATTTTCTATCTTATTTTATTAATTTTATTCTTGCTGTAATCTTATGCTTTGTTGTTAATATATATAAATTTTTACATCTTGCTGTAAATAATTTGCTTCCTGGTGCTAGTTCTATCCCAGATATTTTCCAATATAAAACTAATGATCTATCTATATTTTTATCTTTTAATGATATTGTATAATTAGCACTTATTGTAAATTTAAATTTTTGGTATATTAAGTTTCCTCTTACTGCACTAATTATGCTTTTTTCTATAGGGTGTACAATTCTATCATCTGCTAAATATATTCTATAGGGTATCTATTCCTTCTCTAAAACAGGCTTTTATTAATATTTCTGTTCCTCCTAAATGTACATATTTATTGGTGCTTTAGCTTTTATATCTTGTATTTCTTTGTTTATCATCCTTTTATTTAATATAGGTATATATGCTTTTCCTTTGTATATTTACAATCTATGATATGTTCTTTTGGCTAACTACATAATATTCTTTTTTTGTCTTTTAAACCAATTTCTCAAAATAGGTATATCTAGTACTTTTTCAACACTTAAATCTAATTCTTTTCCTTTTATTTGTTCAAATATCGTGTTATCAAATATGATTTTTTGTTCTGATGATTCTTCATCTTGATATTCTTCCCTAGATATTATTTTATTTCATTTTCAGACATTATATTTCTTCATCTGTTTCATTATTATCTAGATTAATATTTTCTTCTTCATTTTCAGTTTCTATATCTGATATTTCATATATACTATCATTTTCACTTAATTCATAATCTATGTATTCTATTTGTATATATTTTTCATCATCTATAATTAATTCTGCTATTTGTTTTCTTTTGGATTTTTAGGTAATTTACAGTCTTTAGCTATGTGTCCTATCTTTCCACAATTGTAACAAGTACATTGGGATATCTTTCTTTTTGGTCTATATGGTCTTTTTAATTTATAATTTTTTACATAATACCTTCGTCTTGGTCGTTTATATTTATATAGTTTTATTTTTTCTGTAATTTATATCTTTTGGATTTTTGTTTTTTAGTTGTGCATCCAAATTGTGGTGCCATTTTATTTTTACAACATGATAAATTTTTATTTAGTACTTTTTCCATTTTTAGTTTTTCTTTTGGTTTTCACATAGTTGTATGAACCATTGATTTAAAAATTTTATTCTAGATCCTAAAGTATCTACAATTCCTCATTATCCCAATCCTTTATTACGTTTGTACTAAATGGTTCTGGTAATTTTGTATAATATTGTTCTTATTTCTTTTGCTTCATCTAAATTGTATTTAGCTTTGTAATAATATTCTTTAAATGCACAAGTATATTCTTCTAAGTAACACATTTTACATATAGCTAATTTTGTCATAAGTTGTCTATTTATTAATTTTCTCTATTTTGTTCCCTTATATCTGTAGTCATACTCCAAATTCATTCTCTTATTGCTGATTCATTTATCTAGTATATCTATATTTGTTGCTGTGATGCGGATCCATCTATTTTCTTATCATTCCTAAGTACTTCTAAGCTTTCGGGGTAGATTTTTGTCACGACCCAAATCGGGGACGCGACTGGCACCCACATTTACCCTCCTATGTGAGCGAACCAACCCATCTAAATCTTAACATTTCAATATAATATCAACAGAAATAATGCGGAAGACTTGACCTCATAATAAACAACTCAACTATTATTAATATTCCCAAATCTGGAAGTCATCATCACAAGAACATCTATCTCAAATTTCTAACTAAACACTGTCTAAGAACAAAATACTAAAAAGCTAGTCCATGCCGGAAGTTCAAGGCATCAAGACTTGAAGAAGGAGACCCAGTCCAAGCTAGACGCATTAGCTCACCCTGAATTTCCGATGGAGTGAAGACTGGCTTGATCTACTGCTGAGTCGAAGTTGACGGAACGTTTGCTGCATAACACAAATAACAAAGGGAAACATAAAAGTAGGGGGTCAGTACAACCACACGTACTGAGTAGATATCATCGGTTAACTCAAAATAGGCGATAATACATATCAAGTAATATTATAAATCAACTATAAACTCAACATGTAGCAACAACAAGTATTATAATCGTCAATAAATACCATCAAGTTCATCCATGAGGACTCAAGCCTCAATACCATGCTCATTTGGGGAATAAGTTCATTATGTTGAGTATATTAACATCTTTCAAGATTCATTATCTTTCTTCCTCTTGTGTCGGTACGTGACATTCCGATCCCCTACCACTATGTGTCGGAACGTGACACTCCGATCCCCTATATGTGTCGGAACGTGACACTCCGATCCCCTATATGTGTCGGAACGTGACACTTCGATCCCCTATATGTGTCGGTACGTGACACTCCGATCCCCTATATGTGTCGGTACGTGACACCCGATCCCCTATATCTACGTGTCGGTTCGTGACACCCGTCCCACTAATACTATGTGTCGGAACGTGACACTCCGATCCACTAATACTATGTGTCGGAACGTGACACTCCGATCCACTAATACTATGTGTCGGAACGTGACACTCCGATCCACTAAATTCATTCTATCCGTTCATCAAGCCTTCTCTATACCAAGGCATCATCAATCCCATTACTTTAATTCGTCAAGCCTTCTTTTATACCAAGGCATCATCATTAATATCATAGATTAAAGTTTTCTTTCAAGATTTGGGATTCAATGGTTTTCATCATGCTTGTTTTATCAAAATCACATAATCATGCTCATGCAAGCATACAATTAAGCATATAGACAGGTTTACAATATCATCAACACATATTATTCACTATTAAGAGTTCACTACGAGTATCGTAATATAACCATAACCTACCTCCACCGAAGAATTGAATCAACAAGCTATCTTCTCAAAATCCTTGCTATCCTCTTCGTTTCTCTCTCTCTACTCGTTCGTTTCTCCTCTCTTTCTGTTCTTTTCTTTTGTTTTGTTTTATTCCAACCCTCCTTCTTTTTACCCTAATTAAAAGTATAATTAAGTGTAAAGGAGGACAATAAAACCCACTAATTAACTTAAGGTTACCCCTTTTAACCCCCAAGTAATTAGACCTATTAATATTAACCCTCAATCTTTATAATTAAGGAAAGAATAGTCCAAAACGACCCCTAAAACGTGTAGAGGAATCCTATTTTGCCTGGGACTGCGCAACCTGTGACGGGCCGTCGTGCCTGCGACGGTCCGTCACGCAGGTCGTCATAGCCTCCAAAAATTCCATCGTCACCACGGACACTGTGACGGTCCGTCACACATGTGACGGTCCGTCCTGCACGTCCGTCATGGCGGTCAGAAACTCGTTTCTTGTACCAAATTCTCAAAAGTTGAAGTGTTTTGCAACGGGGGCTCACGACGGTCCGTCGTGGCTGTGACGGAACGTTCTGCAGGTCCGTCACGATTTACAGAGAGTCGATTTTCAGTACCCAATTTCAGAATTCTAAGTATGTTGAACGATGCACCTCGACGGGCCGTCGTGCCTACGACGGTCCGTCGTGGTGTCCGTGTAGTATGGCCAGTTTTTCCCAGAATAAAATCTGCTG
Source organism: Solanum corneliomulleri (assembly GCA_027704805.1). NCBI lineage: Eukaryota > Viridiplantae > Streptophyta > Magnoliopsida > Solanales > Solanaceae > Solanum > Solanum corneliomulleri. The sequence continues at coordinate 1,645 of JAKWIY010001331.1, read as the reverse complement.
CTCAAACGACTAAACAGGTCGTTACAATAGATACCAATTTACCCATCGTTCGTCCCCGAACGATCAAAAGAAGAAAAACAATGGCGAAAGGAGTACCTGAAATGTAAAAACAGATGTGGGTATTTTTCTTGCATATCTGCCTCCTTCTCCCAAGTAGCCTCTTCACCGGTCGATTCTTCCATTGAACTTTGATGGATGCAATCTCTCTCGACCTCAACTTGCGAACTTCTCTATCTAATATAGCAACCGGTTCCTCTTCATAAGTCAAGTTCTCATCCAACAAAACTGAATCCCAACGGATAATGTAGTTTCCATCTCCGTGGTATCTCTTCAACATGGACACATGAAGTACCGGATGCACTTCGGACAGCCCTCGGGGTAAGGCTAATTCATAAGCCACCTCCCCTATTCTCTTAAGTACCTCGAATGGTCCAATATACCTTGGACTTAGCTTACCTCTTTTTCCAAACCGCATCACCCCTTTCATGGGCGAAACCTTCAACAAGACTTGTTCACCTTCCATGAACTCCAAGTCTCTAACCTTTCGGTCTGCATATACTCATTTTGTCTACTTTGAGCCGCTAAAAGCTTTTCTTGAATAGCTTTCACTTCTCCATAGAATCTCTAACAGATCAGTCCCCCAAGGTCTAACTTCAAATGCATCAAACCACCCAATGGGAGATCTACACCTCCTCCCATACAATGCTTCAAATGGGGCCATGTCGATACTGGAGTGATAGCTATTATTGTATGAAAACTCTGCCAACGGTAAGAAGCTATCCCAATGGCCACCAAACTCTACCACACATGCACGAAGCATATCCTCCAACACTTGAATCGTTCGCTCAGACTGACCATCGGTCAGAGGGTGAAATGCAGTGCTAAGGTCCAACCTAGTACCTAATTTAGCATGTAATGTCCTCCAAAACTTAGAAGTAAACTGCGTACCTCTATCTGATATGATTGAGAGTGGAACTCCATGCAACCGAACGATCTCTGAGATGTAGATCTTGGCTAACTTCTCTGCATTGTAGGTCACCTTGACAGGGATGAAGTGAGCAGACTTAGTCAACCTATCAACAATCACCCAAATGGAGTCATACTTACCCATTGTCTTTGGAAGACCAACCACAAAGTCCATTGCGATTCTCTCCCATTTCCATTCAGGAATGGGCATTCTCTGAAGTGTTCCTCCGGGCCTCTGGTGTTCATACTTACTTGTTGACAATTTGGACATTTGGCAACAAACTCAACAATATCACGCTTCATTCTACTCCACCAGAAGTGTTGCTTTAGATCGCGATACATCTTGGTTGCACCAGGATGTATAGCATATCCGGAACTATGAGCCTCTGTCAGAATAGTGGTGATCAAATCATCGATGCGGGGTACACATACCCTTCCCTTAATCCTCAAAACACCTTCCCCATCGATTATTGCTCTCTTTAGCCTCTCCTTGCAACACTTTATCTCGGATTCGACTTAGCTTCTCATCATCAAACTGTTTCCCTTCACCTGATCAAGAAAAGAAGATTTTGCCTCTACACAAGCTAACAATCCTCCCTTCTCATTTATTTCTAACCTCATAAGGTCATTAGCCAGAATCAGCACCTCTCTAGCCAATGGGCGTCTAGAAGCTTGCAAA
>JAKWIY010001330.1:0-21818 GCA_027704805.1 Solanum corneliomulleri | reverse complement strand
TTAATTTAAGAATGGTAGATTACATATGTAGTTGTATGTTATGTTCTTGGCTTGATCGTGAGAGAGGTTATAACTATGGTTTTCTATTTATAGCTTGAGGGTATTAGGTTTTTGTGGGTTCATCTTGAGAGACCGAATCCTAAACCTACTTCCACATATTTAGCTTGAAAGAGCTAATGAATTACGGTGTGTGAGGCTCTTAGTTTGCATGTTTGTTGATGTTCGAATGAAATCACCTAATTTGGGCTAATCTTTCGAAATAAAATTACCTCCATTATATTGCATCGTACTCACTAATATATAGATATTTACTAATAGTTGCAATTACCAATATTGTTTATATTTTCCTCTAATCCATCACATCCCCAAAATCTATCTCATTATTGTTATTTCACTGTTTTTAACTTTTTCCAGTTGATAATTTTAACCTAAGAGCCCATCATGCATTCATGTTAGCCCTTTGATTTCATATGTCTTTTTCCGATAATGTCTGTTCCAATAGCTTATTAGATGGCATTCATACTTCTTAATTGAATTCCAAAAATGTACTTCTCCGTGTAGGATTCAATCCCAACTCATTTAATTGGGTTTTATAATAATTTACGATCTTTTAAAGTTAGAAATTTATGAAGTGTCTTTGAAACATTGTTATATAAAATGCACCAATGCTTCGGAGTGGTGTTGTTTGAAATTCTTTTGGTGAAGTTGAATTGTGTTCTTGTTAGTTATAGTTTACTCTACTTACTTTTATTTTTATGTTTTGGGTTTATTAATTCAAACAGAGAAGGAAATAAGAGTCAACAAGAGTAATGGTAGCCAAGTGGGCTACCAAGATTACATTACGAATCTCAATGATGTAAATGACCAAATCTCGTGGGCGGTGTCAGTGCCATTCATTTACCTCAGACTGAGGGAAATGTTGTGCTCCACATTACAAGCACCATGTTGCCACTCTTGAAGTTAAAACATTTGTTTTGTGGGCTGGCTCAAGAGGATCCCCATGCGAATATAAGGAATTTTGTTGATGTATGTAGACCATTCCCCTTTAAAAACATATCTGAGAATCAATTCTGCTAAGGTTTTTCCCATTTCTCTAATGGGAGAAGCATGCAAGCGGTCGCCTGAGTTACAAAGAAATTCTATCACTTCACGGTACAAGCTTCGTACTATATTCCAAATGAGATTGTCCCTCTGTCAAAATTGATGACACATAGGGAAAATATTCAAAGCTTCAAACGTTTGGATAGTGAGAAAATCCATGAGACTTTGTTAAGGCTTAAGAAGTTGGTGTTGTAATGCCCAACTCATGCATTTCTCAATAATGTTCTGCTGCAGTACTTCATTAGAAGCCTTGATTAGATGAACAAGGGAGTGGATGATCAACTTATTTAGGATATTTAATGCAATAACCTTATGCAATCGTAGTCTAACTACTTGATGACATGACTCAAATTAATCAGGCATGGAAAACCCACAAAGATAATGGCTTTCCTCTTAAATATTAATTTATGAAAGAGCAGTTGAAAAAGATTAAGAGAGTGACCAAAACAAGGCAAATTTGATGACCCAAGTATACATCCTTGACAATAACATTAGGGTTCTAGTACAAGGAATGTCAATGTTATCCGTGATGGTGGCGTAAATCCCGAGAATTCAAAGTTTAAAGTTTTGTACAATGAGGAAGTGAACTTACTAGTGAACCAAGGAGGAGGCTATTGAGAGAACTCCATAAGGATGATGGTAATGAAGGTTCGAATAATGATACAGGCTGGAGAAATCGTGACAGAGAGTACCATGATGATAACTCCTCTTTGGAGGAAAGATAAGGGGAGAAGGATAGGTATGTGCTTCAACATGAGCATTAAAATCCCAAGGATTCTAAGGGTGGCCGTACTGACGATATTCTCTCACGTACTAAACAAGGTTGAAGAGTTTGATAAATATTTGTAAGGAAATGAAGGAAGATGTATCGACTCTCAACAAGATAATGACCTCCCATTCCATCTTTATCATGAAATTTGAGACCCAAATGGGTAAAATTTCTTCGCTACTTAACCCAAGACGATAATGGGGGTTACCTAGTGACATTACGAAAAGCCCAAACAATGAATCCTGAATGGGTACTCGCGTCGTGCCTCAACATTAACTAACGAACTTATTGGGAGGCAACCCATGTTTTTATTTCTTTGTCTTTTTCTTTTGGAATCACGAGAGTTGATTGTGTAGAAAATAAATGGAATGTGTTGTAAAAGTGAGGGTTGGCGAGTCAAGAGTAAAGCTGGTGACTCACCGCAGATATTGGTGAGCCCAACTTGGACCGTCGTTGTACCAAATAATATTAGAAGATGAAGCCTTTGAAATGTGGTTGGCATGTAGATTAATCAGTGACTCACCGAACTAGTTGGCGAGCATTATATAGTTCACCATTTGGACCCCCAAATTAATTAAAGGTCCTGTGAAACATGGTGAAGTAAGTTTCCACTCGGTTCTTCACCGAGTGGTTCACCCAGGACGACTAATATCCTGAAAAGGTTTGCAGATGAAAAGGTTTTAAATGGACAAATGGTTCAAATTTTCTAAATCATTCATAATCTCTGATTATTGCCTCCTAAAATCTCATTCATTCTCTTGACATTGAGTATTTTCCCGATTGTTGTTTCTTTTTGTCCTTGATATGGTTCTTGGACTTGGATTACGTGCCTCCTAGCTTTACAAACTTTCTTTCGGCATTAATAGTTGGTTTTCTTAACCCTAAACTATATATTAGTTGTTAACCTAGAATTCATTTAATAAATTTTGTCTTGATGTGTGTTGCACCTCTATGTTTAGCCTATTTTGTGTTTCAAAATTTAGCCTAAATTGCTAAATTGTTGATTTCCCGAGGTTTCTATTTTTGACTTGATAATCAATTGTTGGGTTGCGGTAAATTCTCGTTTGGTCTAGTTGGGTGACATCTGAGTAACCCCAATTGAACTAAATGACTTACTTTATCCAATAATGGAGCGTGTGATGTTATTCTGTAGGGCTAAAGTTGTCAAATGGTCAATTTTTGCCAAATTGGGGGAAGTCTCAATATCTTGGAGTCATGGGTCTTATGGTTCGTTGCTTAATTGCATACATGTGTTTTTTTATTTTCATATCGGGGGCTTTGAGCTTGAATTTGTTTAATTGGGTTTAGACTTCTTTGGGAAATTTGGTGATCTAGGTCTAGCGTGCTGAACTGTTAAGAAATTCACTAACGTCCCCCTTAGTTGCCCTAAATATTTTAATTTGGATAAATTAGAGTTTGTAACTTTTGGCGGGAAGCCTTACCTCGCTGAGTTACTCAGTAACTTATCAAAAGTCTCCCTTGATCGCCTTTTTTTCCTCCAAAACCCCTAAAACACAATGTATTTTTTGGTGGGCTAGTCTAAGCTCGCTGAGTAATGTTGGAGATTCATTGGAAAGCATTTTAGATTGCCGACCTTTTACATTTTTCCAAAAATTTTAAGCTAGTCCTTTTGGCGAGCCTCATATGGCTCGCCAAAGTGACTCAGAGATTCACAGATTCTTTCGTCGAGTTTATGTGCACCTTGAACTCTCGAATTTTCTTGAATTATTTCTTAATTTTTCATATATATTTTGCAGATATGGCTAGGAAATAATTGAACAAGACTCGAATGCCACTGCCCAAAAAAGATGGGGGCATCTTATTTAATAAGGGATCATATACTTCCTTTAAAAATAATAAAGAAAGCACATCCAAATGGAAACAAGGGAAAGAGCAATACGACCTAAGTTAGGAGATCGGAGAAAAATTAAAGCAGTGATGGGGATTCCTTTACTTCTCTAGTTTCACTCTCTGAGACTTATAATAATCAGCCACTACAGTCAATGTGAGCACAAATTCGTGAATGGTCTCTCCAAGATCTATCAAAGATCCTAGATTCTACCCCTCTTGTTACTGATACAGTTCAAAACTCTAGATCATACAATGTTTCTGGTACCGTTATATTATGGTCCTCCTCCCAAGCTACTTAATACGATAAAAGATTGGGGACTACAGACCATTCTAGAATAGAAGAGATTGTCCATAGATTGTGTGGTTGAGGTACGATGTGGTGAACTGATACCCTCTTGGTAGGAATACTCTCCGGTTCAACAAATTTAACATTTTCACTAGGCCTGTAGATCGCTATATGTGTGAGAGAATTCTTCACCTCCTATGGTGATTTAGTGCCAGAGGGAAATAAGAAGGCCGTCGATTTCAGACTAGTGACATTTTTAGTTGTATGGGAGAAAATAGTTGGGTGCAACGATGATCATATAATTTCTTCACTTGATAGAGCTACTGAATTTGATCATGAGTACGAGTTCTTGGACAGAACAAAGAGTATTTATGACCTAAAAGAGTGTCTTGATCCCCTTATTTATGACACGACCCGAGGTGGATGGAGGCATTAGCTCCTATAAAAAAGAAGGACTTTATTATCAGCACTTGGTATTGATCGACTTTCTTAGTATTTCCATCATGCCTTCATAGAATAAGTCCATGCTCCTCCACCCAAAGGTGGGCTACCTTGGATCCATCATTGATAATAAATGGCTTAATTTGGACAAATCATTGAGAAAGAGATGGCAATGACGGCCAAATATGCCTGGACTTCCCTTTATTTCCTTCTATGGATCCATAATTACATCTGAGATATAGAGTTCATCTTGATCAGAAGAGGGATACATAGGTCACACCTACATCCTCCTCAAATATCTGGGACATAGATTTAAAGTGCACACGAGATAAGGCAAATAGGAAGAGAGATGCTTTGTTGGAATTATCCCTGGAGGTTAATATTGAATCTATACTTGTAGAGGAATATTTCCCTATTCAAGACCCCGGACATTATGTATACCTTCTACCACTCCTTCCCATACCCTATGTTCTTTTGCTGCTTTCTAACCTCATAGGATCACTCGGTCCATGCTACTTAAGACGGGGAACCCATCCCATTTTGTCAGTCTGTGGGCTTCCTTTCCACAGACTGAGGTGCCTTGGATAATTTATAGAGACATATTAGAAGCTTTGATGCCCCTCAAGACATCTATTGATTCTCTCACAACGAGAGTCCATACTTGTGAGAGTCGACGAGTAACTTCTTCCGAGATTATGGCTTTAAAAGCCGAGGTTGCTGATTTGAGAAAGGATGTGGGCATCTAAAGTCCACACACTTCACTTCACTTTATCGATCAGATGAGCCCCCCGAGAATTTAAGTGTTGAGTACCTTCTGCTACTATGGAGGATGTGTTAGTTGTCGAGTCTGAGGCTGAGACCGATCAGAATTAATTGGATGACCAAGAGTCTATTGTGTATAATTATTTTAGCTGACTTTGAAGGTTCTATGATTGAGACTGACTAATATGATTTTTTGAGTGACATATCTTGGTAGGCTCCAAGGGGCACGTGCTTATGTGACACATGACATTGATGGCTAGACAAATGAAATGATTGCATAGGCGGGATTATTCCTACCTCCATCACTGTTGTTTTGTTGGCTTTGTAATATATTTTGTTGAATTTGAGGACATCTTTTTTTTCTTTTGTGGGTTGGGTTAGGTATCTTCATACCTACCTCTTGTGTTTCGATTTTGTTTGTGAGTATTTTATATTGTGTTCTGTGATATTTTATGTACTTTTGGTTTTAATCTTGTGAATTCCGTGGATATTTCAGATTGTAGCTCCTTGTTATGAATGAAAATGGTTTTTGACAAATTTTTAAATAGTATTGGCACCTCTTATATGTTTGATCGTGTCTATTCTAATTCTTATTTGAGTATCCGTGAGTACAAATATCGATGACTTAAAATAGTCCTCTTAATCAACGGTTTTGATCACGTCTACGATGAGGCCAATAAAGTTTTGTAGACAATATGTGAACTTTTAGTATGTCATTGTTACTATCTTTTGATGAACATTGCATACTATCAAAAGTGTGGAGTCTTGTTTGATATTTGTTTCAATGTGTTATATTTGTTAATTTTACTTTGGACCTTGTGTGATGACACCTAGAATGTGCCATGTTTGTCCTGTTCACTAAGTGATGCAGGCTCTTGATATGATCCTAGGCTACCATTTTTAAGTGTGTTATGATATGAAATTAAACCTCTTTTTGGAAAACTCTGTTACATGTCTTAACGTTGCTTGAACCCCTTTGGCCTTGTCCTTTTTCTTGGAAGAAACATGAACCCTTTTGATCCCTCTTTATCACCCATAACCCTTATAAGTGTGGTTTGTTTACTTAGTGAACTTCGGCTGGGGTTGTTGTCAAAAGATAAGTAAATCAAGAAGTCTGAAAAATCCCTTTTTGCAATGGTCTTGAATAAGTTGGAACCCCTCCATACAAAAAAAGTAAAATAAAAATGAAAGAAAAGGAAAGAATAAAAAAAGATTTTGAAATAATATTATGAATGTTGCGAAAGAAATGATCAAAATGTTCAGTAGTCCATTGGATGTTGAATAATGGGGTAAATTTTGAGAATGCTCAAAATGTTGAAGAAAAATAATAAAGTAATGTTCAAACTGCATTTCACGAGAGTATCAACCACTTATCCTAAATGACTGTACCTCTACACTCATCTCCATTACAAGCCTCGAAAAGACCTTTGTCATCTTGAATAAGTTGAAAATACTATTGATTGGAAAGTTAGTGTGAGAGTTAAATGTGATTGCGAAACTATAAATTGTTGAGCACTTGTGTGATATTATGGAATCATCTTTGTTGTGAGGTCATCTAACTACCTTTGTTGAGCTGGAACTTAAATTTGAAGAAAGTATTATGAATTTGAACATCTTTGATAATGGTGAGTCACAACTTGAATCTTTAAGTGCACAATTGAACCTTGCATGAGTAGTTAAATGTTTTTGTATGCATTGATGTTGAGTCTTAGCGTTGTTTATGACATCCTTTTTAAAATGCTGAAATTGAGTTTTACTTGAGGACATCAAGAAGTTTATGTTGGGGGTGTTGATGAGTCATGGATTTGGACACATTCAGGGATTTTTATATTAAGTGTCATGAAATGCTTAATTTGTACCAACAATAAAACAAGGACGTTAAAAAAAAAGGAACAAAACAAGATGAAGAAATGAAGAAGGGTGAGCCTGAGGATCGTCAAGACCACTCGGCGTGTCACAGAGTGACTTATTAAACCACCTAAAGTTCCGTTGTGCAAAGTGTTGAAGGAATAAACAAAATTGGCCATGAAAAGGAGAATTCAGAGAATTGCCGAGTAGTTCCAAAAATAAATATTAGATCGCCCATGTTACATAATTTGAAGATGCGGAATGCCAAGGAAAAAAGGCGATGGAGTAGGTCAAAGGGTGGATCAACGAGTGTTTTGGCGACCGCAAATTACATATCCAACAGGACTTTGTTAGATTATTTTCGATGACAATAAATAAGATTTTGAGCATTTATCTAAATGCCTTTTACTCATTTTTTTGAATAATTGAATTTCATATCTAGGCAACTTAGAAATATTTTGTAGTAGTTTTTCCTTAGCTTTGAAGGATTGAAGAGATTCACTTTTGAGAAATTGGAAGTGGCTCTTTGAGATTCATCAAATTGTAGCATTGTAATGACAAAATCAATCTTACCTTGTTGATGGATAATTAATTTGGTAACTTTTTTTTATTGCGTCTAGCAAAAATCCCAACTCTTTGGGTCTGATCATGTGACTATAGCTATTTCGTGTATGGGTATTTCTATTTATAGTTAAAATGATTTATAAAGTGAGTTTAATCATTAGTTGTGGTTTAATTACGAATTGTTGTTGTAAATGCCTTTCAATGTTTCTATTCTTGGCTTGATCGAGAGAGAGGTTTTATAACTATGTTTTTTGATTAGTGGTTTGTGGGTATCTGGTTGATTTGAGTTAAACTCGAGACAATGAATCCTAAACCCAATTCCACACATTTAGCTCGAGAAAATGAGTACATTAAGGTGTGTCCTGCTCTTATTTTGCATAATTGTTTATGTTTGAAAGAAATCACCTGATTCGGGGTAATTGTTCGAGAGAAAATTGCTTCACTATTTTCTAACTATTTAATAATACTTTCAATTAACGATATGTATATATTTTATATAACTGATGACATTACAAGAACCAGTCTCATTATTGGTATTTCATAGCATTTGTGATTGTTTGTAGTTTGTAATTACAACATGAATCCCTCATCAAAAATTTTTGTCACCCGTTTTATTTGATATGTCTTTTTCGGCTATTTTCTATTCCTATAGATGAGTATATCACATTCATAATTCTTAATTGAATTCAAAACACGTACCTTTCCAGTGGGACTTGATCCCAACTCATGAAGTTGGGGTTTATAGTGATTTACAATAATTCACACTTTGAAATGGATGAAGTTTCTTTAAAACGTTATTCATCAATTAGCCTAAGTACCAAGACATTTCCGCAATGACTTCTAAAAATGAGAGGTAAACTGAGGACCTCAATATGAAGTGATAGACAAAGGAACCCCATGTAACCTTACTATATAAAAAATTTAATGTTTCGCTTAGTCCTCTACCGAATCTGTGGTCTTGATAGCCATAATGCGCAAAGACTTAGTAACTCTGTCAACAACCAACAAAATAGAGTCAATATGTCAGCGAGTATGAGTTAAACCTCTAATAAAGTCCATGTTAATCATTTCCCACTTCCAACTAGAAATGTGGATCTTTTTAGTCATACCCCCAGGTTTTTTATGTGTACCTTCATTTGCTGGCAATTTGAGCACTTAGTCAAAAAATCTGCTATATCCCTCTTCATTTCATTCTAGCAAAAGACTTGCAATAATTACACTACATCTTGGTATCACCTAGATGAATATAATACAAGGATGTATCGGCTTCTGCAAGAATCTGCTGTCTCAACTCACCCACCTGAAAAATATATAATCAACCATGATAGTGAAGCACACCATCTTCCCATTAGGAGAAAACATCAACTCTCAGCTGATGGCCTGCACCCTTTACTCGAAGCAATATAGGATCATTGTCTTTCTTTTCCTTAATCGTACTACCAATAAAGGTTCTGACTATTCATATTTTTTACACCACCATCTAATATGCTGATACGGAATACTCCCAAGATATCAAGCCTATGAACCTCCTTCACTAGTTCTTTTCCTTCTTCCTCAATGTCTCCTACACTGTCCATAGATAGTTTTCTAAGAGCATGTTCTACTACATTGTCCTTACTAGGATGGTAATGCACACTAACATTGTAGTCCTTGAGGAATTCAAGTTATCTCCTTTAGAAAATATTCAACATTTTCTCGTTGAAATAATATTGATGGATCTTATTGTCGTTGAACACATTTACATGAAAACCATACAAGTTGCTTGTCCAAATCATAAGTGCAAACACCTATTCTTCAAGCTTGAGGTCATGAGTTTGATAGTTCTTCTCATGCACCATATGCTATCTGAAATCATAAGCTATATCTTTACCTTGCTGCATCAATACATAAACTAGGCCGACTGTGGATGAATCACAACAGATCATATTGCCGTTTGAACCCAATGATAAAGTTTAAATAAGAGGTATAATCAACCTAGTTTTAAGTATTGTGAAGCTCATATCACATTCATCTGACCACTGAAACTTAACCTTTTTATGAGTTATATTAGTCTTCGGAAAGGTTATGAAGGAGGGTCCTTCCACGAAACTTTTTCAATAACTAGTCAAACCCAAGAAACTTGTGATATCTTAAGGAGAGGTAGGTCTGGGCGGTTGTTTCACTGCTTCTATTTTCTGAGAATCCATTTGGATCCGCTCGTTAGAAAAAATATGCCTAAGGAAATCAACAGATTTCAACCATAACTAACACTTGCTAAATTTAGCGAATAATGGTGTTCTTTGAGAGTTTACAGAACAACCCTCAAATTATTAACACGTTCTTACTCATTCCTAGAGTAAATGATAATATCATCAATAAAGATGATAATGAACATGACTAAGTACTTCTTGAAAACTCTGTTCATCAAATCCATTTGAGTTTGAGAAACATTGGTCAGTCTATATGACATAACTACAAAATTCATAATGACCACTGTAAGTTCTGATTGCTTTCTTCAGAATGTCAGTATACCTCACTTTGAGCTGATGATATCTAGATTTAAGGTCTATCTTAGAGAAATGACTAGCACCCTAAAGTTGTTACAACAAGTCATCAGTCCTTGAGAAGTGATACTTATTCTTGATTGTGACCTTAGTCAACTACTTATTGTTAATGCACAACATGAGGGAATCATCATTCTTCGTAACAAAAACACTGGTGCACCCCGAAGGGAAATATTGGGTCTGATGAAGTCCTTTTATAGAAGGTCTTTCAACGACTCTTTCAATTCCTTATGCTCTGCTAGATCCATCATGTAAAGAGGAATAGAAATATGTTAGGTATCTTGAAAGAGATCAATTCCAAAGTCAATATCCATTTCCGTAGGAAATCCGAGAATATATTTTTGAAGAACTTCTAGGAATTCATTAGCTACTAGATCTAACTCAAGAGTTGGGGTCTCAGAGAATAAATCCTTAACCTGAACTAGATGAAAGAAACAACCCTTACGAATCATCATTTTGGCCTTAAGGTAAGAAATCAATCGACCCATATGCGTTAAGCTACTACCCTTTTTATTTAAGATTTATTCCATAGGAATATAAATGATCAATCTTAGTTCTAAATCGACTGAGGCATAACATGAATTTAACCAATCGATGTGCAGAATCACATCAAAGTCTACCATTGTTAGATATGCTAAGGTGACTTTGTAGTAGACTATGACAGAGTAATTTATGTATACCAATCTAGCGATATCTAGGTTAGCGACTTGAATAGAGAATAAAATAATTCTGAGAGAGTTTCTACACTTACATATAATTTAACTTCTATATAGGGAGTTAGCAAGGAAAGAATAGCCCATGGATCTAACAAAGAATAAACATTGAGAGTAAATACTTGTAACACACCAGTGACTACATATAAAGAATATTCTTGGTACTGGCAAGCTTAAAGAGCATACATTATGCTTTGGTGTTGTTGGGCGTGATGATGAAGTTGTAGACTGAGCTTTACTATATTTGCTCCTTGACCCTATTTAGTAGAAGAACAATCTCTCAACATGTGACAAAATTGACAACACCCAAAAGAATCTTTCTTTTTCAAGAAGAAACTCACTCAAATGGTTACCACACTTAGTCTATGTTGGGTAGGTCCTCATACCCGATAAACTTTGTTGACACTTACAGACTGATTCCGTACCATTTTGATCATGTTTGAACTTGGATAATGGAAAACTTGCCTATGAAGGTGTTCGAGCTGAAGACTTTTATTCGAACTGCAAGATATTTCTTCCACCAAATTTCTATTGAGAATACTTACAATTGCCTGTCCTAGCCTTTTTGTTCTCCTTGTCATATTCCCTAATTTTGTCTCCCTTAACCTACTAAGTGTGAATCATGCGCCTAGAGATATGCATATTTTTTAGAAACATAGCATTCCTGCACTCTGGTTTCACTGAGTTTGGCACTCCACATGAAAACTTGTTTATTTGATCCCGGAAATCAGGAACCATGTGAGGAGCATACCTACAGAGTTGGGTGAACTTGAGCCATTACACTTGGACTATCATGTTACATTGCTTCAAGTTCATAAAATAGTGACTTTTTAACTTCCTTATCTCTCTTTAGAAGAACCTTTCTGATAAGGTTTCACTATAGCATTCCGAAGTGATGGGAACTCTATTTGTACACTTGTTCTCTTTCCATTAAGTATACAAAATATGAGCTACATCTTGAAGATATTAAGATGTCAACCTAACATGATCATTCCCATATACCTGCATCACTTGAAATATCTTCTTGACCTCATCTTTGAAGGGTTATGGATCCTCACCCATAACCAATCCTAAGAACTCAAGTGATATCATCCTAATAAAATTTGGAACTCTACTTGCAGCTTACCCAACATTAGCATTTTCCTGAACTCGCACCTATTGATTGTTATGATTGGTCACACTCTGAGCCTAAAGTTATATAGCGTTCCTGAAACTCCACATTAGAAACTTCTTGATCTGGCTGTGGAGGAGGCGTGTTTGCATTCCTTGCATTCACATTCCATGCGTAAGCTCTATGAGAGAACATGATATGAAACACATAACTTCAAGTTAGAGAAAGGAGTTTATTTATAACTTACGCATGATTAAAGTAACATGAAAAAAAAGGTTTCCTAAAACTCTTTGTAGCCACTCTAATATTAGTTGTGGTGCACTTCATACCCATGAGAATAACACTACTAAGTATAGCTTTTTTATACATCTTAGGACTCTTAAACCTAATTCTCTCATACAATGTTTTAACTCCCCAAGGCTACCCTCAGGTTACAAACACAGTATCTAGGATCACAAGTGAAACCAAGCTAACCCTGAGCTGACATATCATAAGCAACAAGTATAACTAGAACATAAAATACTAAGCGGAAGCATAAGACATGAAATAAACTAATATTATAGGAAATACTCATTGTAAGTCTAAAAATAAAAATATAAGAGTGTAACAACAAAGTAAATATCAAATTCTAACTAAAACACCACCACAATATGTCTGAAATAAGCCTTGAAGCTTAGTAGAAGTGTTTGGACATGCCCCAGATATATTTAGAAAAACTAAAACTAAAAGACTAAAAGTGATAAAGATAAATATTTTACTTGTCCTTGAAGAATGAGGACTCACCACTGGTTCTACTTAACTTAAAATAAGGAACTAGTCTATGTGTTATCTGGATGTTGAGAACATGGACCTACATCACGAGATGTTGTAGCACATAGTATGTGTTATTACTAAAAGGTATTGATCACAAGGGATACAGAAAGCTTAAATAACACATAATTGGAAATGTGCTAAATAAATAATAATATTTTGAACAATATATAGATACTAACTATTGAGCTAACAGGCTGCATTGACAAAATTTAAAATTGGTGACACTGAATACTAACTGTATCGTAAATAAGGTTAAAGCAATAGAATCTTACTGAACTGTGCGCTCTACTAATAATCGAAATTAAAACCACATGAGAAATATGTGGAGTCCGACGTATACGCCCCATCGAAACAACACAATATACCTTGCTAAAGGTATAGAGACAGCCTGGTATGATCACTAAATTAATGCTCACAGAGGGGACTTACAACCTATGTGACTAGTAGAAAGTTCTAGGAACGTGTAGGTGATTGAACTTAGTCCAACTTGTTATTATTCTACTTCCAATGAATTGAGTAGTTAACACATTATGAATGAGTTTCTATAATTACGGATAACTCAAACTTAACGTGCAAACCTTCAATGCAATAATTAATTTAATAATTATGAATGAATAACTGAGGAATGTATAACTTGAATTACTAAATTATTTTTCCTATCATGTGTAATTCAAGAACTAAACAATTTAAAAAGATAAGGTTCTACAATTCATGCAATAAAATGAGTACTAACATGATAATCTTATTTAAAACATATACATAGGTAATTCATGATAATCTACTTAAATTCTTGCAACCCTAGGTATGTTCATTATTAGGGAATCAAGAAACTCACAAAATTTTATGGATCTAATCGGTGAAAAGAACCTACTAAAGAAATTCGACATACATGGTGATGAATTCCACAAAAAAATATTTCAATTTTGGGGCTAGACTGATGGAAATTTGTTGCATTCTTGAAGTAGGGTTCTTGACTTCTTTTCTTCTCTAAAACTCTTATTTCTCTAAGTTTGGTTAATGATTAGACTTAGGTGAGTTCTACTTATGTTTCTACGCTAAAACATGTAACACCCTGTAACTAGGAAGAAGTTAAAAATTTGAAATAGTTAGTTTTTTTGAAAGAATATAAAATTGTGGAAATTCGTAATGTGTAAAAGTTGAGTTATCTAAACTTCTAATGATCATAAATTATCTCTCACTATGATTTGAGTGTGTTTGCACATATGATAGAAAAAATCTTCGAATGATCTTTCCAACAACGCCAAGTTTGCCCGGTTCCGTGCTTGTATGAATGAGATATGGCCATTGAAAGTTTGGTTGTTCAAATAACGAAATGTCCAATATAAATTTTCAGAGGGAATTATGGTATTTTACTTACCCAATTATTTTATTTCATTTTGGGTACTTAATTGGGGTCAAATATGATTTTAGTCAGTTTTAGAAAAGCTGAACTTTACGTTAGGTTTTGGAGAAGAAAGTTTATGATTCGACGTCTTCGAAGTAATCACTTGTAAATTTCATCAACGGTTGATACCTACGAGGTATTTAAACAACATTTGGTTTATCGACACACGTGCCAAACATGATTAATTCAAATGGATTCATCCTAAAATATCAAAAGTTTTAATGTTCTCTATGTGTGTTCTTGAAGTTGCTTTCTATATTGAATTGGGACGATATTGAGGAGTTTTTTGAGATTATAGAGTTTATTATTAGAAATTTTGAGTAAGATTCTTGTGTATATGTTTTGTTTACCTTAATCTAAAAAGACTTTGAGAAAAATAGTTGAGTTTTGGAAAACTGGGGCTGGATAAAGAAGAAGTAAAAAGTCGGGCTATGAACATGTACCACTTTAAAAATTGTGATCGTGTTGCAGACCTGTTCCTCAAATTTATAAAATTGTCTTTGTGTTGCGGAGCTGTTACTGACCGTTCTGCCTCAAATTTTATTTCATGACTAAATATTTTAATACATCTCCACGTCGCGGAGTAGTTTACCATTAGTTATTTATTTGATCTTTTATCAAGTTTACCTATCTAATAACACTCCTTAACATCATGTAGTTTTTTGAATAACAAATCACAATATTTGAATGCATAATTCAATTCAAGGATTATTTAAGAGTCTAGACAAGAGATGTTAAAAGCCAAGTAAAGAGAAATTCTTACAATCTTCCAAAAGTCTTTTACATATGATTTCACTTTAATTTAGACCTTTGATAAAGAGTAAAATTGAAGTTCATTTCTTCAAAACTATATGTGGAATATGTATTCCCAAAGAGTTTAAAATACTTTCACATTTAAACAAGTAAGGAAACTTTGGTTTCCAGAAGAGCCTTTGAGGTAGTTTTCAATAAGAGACTTTGAGCTAGTTTTTAAGTTAAGAGCCTTTGAACAAGTTTTTTAATATGGATCCTTTGAGCTATTTTGTTAGTGAAGATCCTTTGAAATACAATTTTAGTACCGAGTAAAATGCTTTCATAATTAAGTAAGAACGGAAACTTTGATTTTCAAGATAGCCTTTGAGTTATGTTTTTGAGCAATTATCTCAAATCTCAAAAAGAAATATATTTTTTAAACATTATAGCTAGTACTATATTTTGAGAGTAGTATTGAGCACCGATATGAGGGAGAGTTCAAACAACACACAGCCCCCATAAACCATGTAGCCATCATGGGTAGAAAAGGGTCATGCTTTTTAGATGAGTCCTTAGTGGTTTTTATCATAGACTATTGGATCTACTTAGTAGTTAAAGTTCTATACTCATGGAAAGGTATATGATGGCCTCGGTAGCTTGAGGTAAAATGTGGTATCATCACGATAGCTCTTAAGTTATGGGTTTCTGTTAGAGAAACTCCCATATAAGTAATTTTATTTTTGTATGCCCAATTTATTTCTATTTTTAAATATATTTGAGAGTTATATGTATCTTTGAATACATACTAAGTTATTATTATCTTTTTAAATACATAGAGTTGAAAACCATGTTTTAAATCATTTCTTTACACTTCATTTATTTACAATACTTTCTATTAAAATAAGTTCAATTATGTTTAGATAAGTTTAGCAAGGCAAGTTCTTCAGATCCTTTCAAGATCAAATCTCGTTTAGAATTATAATTGACATTCCGATATCCATCTCAGTTAATAGAGGCCTCATAGATAGATAGTCAGTTAGTTAATTTGTCATAATCTTGTTATTCACTTTTATTCAAATTTGAATTTCCGCTGTTGCAATGTTGAAATTTATTAAAAACATTTTGAGCTTAGTTTGAGATAGTCAAGCTATTTCGTATTTGAATTTTTATCTTAATGCTTTAAGTCTTCGATTGAGTAAGTCAGCCAGAACAAGGGTTAGCTTGGAACCAGAAATGGTTCTTGAGTGCCAGTCCTGCCAAGGGTGTACGCTAGGGGTCTGACAAACTTGGTACCAAAACAAAGAGTTCGAGATTACTAGGGTTTCTATGAAGTCATGTATGCAGAGTTTTACTTATCAGTGTGAAGCTCTCCAAATTATTAATTAAGAGGCTTGAACATTTAGGAATTTCTTCACTTCTTTCATATTCATTTCGTGCATTGGAGTTCATCTTTAAAAATTCCTTTCTAACTCGTGCTTACACATAGAAAATTGTGAGCTAGAATATGGTAGATATTGACTTTATGTGGCGTTTATTTACTCGTCATATAATAGAAGCAAAAAGATGGTTCACTACATAAGGAGCATGGTGAGTTTATTTGTTGTTGTGTTGCCTTATATGTCAAATAAGAAAATTAAGGAAACTATACTAATAGGGAATATGTACAGATCATGGATGAGTATCCAGGATCAACAAGTTGAGGAGGACAAGTTGTCGGATAGAGAATAATTTAAGAATAAGATGGCTACGACAATGTGAAACGGTCTTCTTTCCAACATAGGTAGAAACGACATGCTCCATCATCTACAAGTAAACATGCTCCAAAAAAATAAATGTGAGTATATTAGTTAGAATTTGTATAATTCAATATCTAACCCTGCATATTCACAAGGTAGTATGGCACAAGGGAGTATTAAGACTTTAAGGGTGATCTCTTCATATTCTACATAGGGAAATCTTGAGAACCACTCTAGTTAGGAATTTTGAGTTTTTAAGTAGGCATGATCTAATATTAGGAAGTATGAAGGATTATTTTGGTAATCTAGAAGATGGTGTGTGGGCGTTCTTTTCTAGAAGTACTCAAGTAAGTCTTTTGATGACCTTCCTTAGGTGAATGCCATATCATATCTGTTCATGTGTTGGGTTTATTGTAAGTGTACTCTTAAGGATCATTTAGGATTGCCTAGAGAAGGTGTATGGGTGGTCTCTCTTTGCTTTAGAAGTCTTAGGATAACTTTTCGTGAGATGATTGCACGCTAGAAAGTTGTTAAAGTGAAGTTGAGGAACTTCACTATAACACGGAACAAGTTCACTGTATGAGCGAATTATCTTACTGTAATCTTTCTCCAACAATGTTATAAATTTCTTAAGTGTTATATAATGTGTTTGTAAGGTGTTACATGTTTTTATCATGCTTACACTATGATTTTTAATCAAAAAGAGCATATTTCCATTAAATGTCCGTTATCAGGATTTTTATTTATTAAGCCATACTTAGTACATATTTTTGTACTAATTCCTTATTTTTATCTATATCTAAAATGATTCATAGGTGAAGGTTATATTGGAGGTGAAGCATGGATTAAAGGATCGTTCAAGCAAGCTTGAAGTATATCCTCATTTGACCCGATGGCATAGACGTCTTAAGAGTTTCTTTTATTAATGAATTATATTAGACCTATAGTACTATATTTTGATTGTATAGGCCATGTCCAAAATATTCTTTTGTCTAAGTTATGTTCAAGTGGACTTAGTATTTCTTTTGATCTTATATGAATGTTATTTTGCAAAACTATTAGAATGTTTGTGAAAAGTTTTAATTACGCACTACTTTACATATAGTGTATGCGATCAATGATGCGATAGGGATTCTATGAGACGTCAAAGAAATCAAGTACGTCAGTTGCACTACGAGAGTGCCATATCTTTTAGGGTATGCTCTCAGGATGTGATAATGTATGTGAAGTATTTTATGTATACCTCAACTAGGATGATTTAATAGGTTTACTATTATTGGCAAGGATATGTGACATTGTTAATGCATTGCACATGTGTGCCTTGATAGGATAGTTCCTAGGTTTGGTTTCCTATGTACATGAATATGAATGCATAGTATGTTATGAAAATGTCTTATATTCTATAATATGAAGTATTTGGTATGATGAAATGTTAAGTAAAATTTGTTTCAATGTTTTCTCCTTTAAAGGATTTTTCTCTATTTTTACTTGTTTCTCATATGAATTTTCAATCTGCATATGTATCGTTATAATGTGGTTATAAGTTTTTCTGTGAACCTTTTCTCACATGTCTACACACACTTAATGGTGATCAAGTCAATAGAGGGGCACTTAAAAGGTGTTATCAAGAGTACACTTAACTAGATGATGCTTTACATACTCTATTTTAATGTGAAAGGGTTTCTCACATGATTTAGGTTGATTAATTTTCATCTATGACCTACGAGAAAATCATATGATAATTCTATTTCCTAAATCCTATGCTTTGCAAGGTAATTCTAACAAAGGCTTTTCAATAAAGGGAACTAAGCCTAGCACCGAGTGAACTTGAAGATGAGGGGTGTCCCTTCCTATTGTAGGAACATAGTTCATCATAGACCTCAAGAGGTGGTTAGAATATTAGACAAATGGAATTGAGTGTTGTTGTATGAGTGAATAACTACGTCTCATTAGATTTAAAGAGGGTTTCCACATGTACCTCCAAGTTCCATAAACAATGCTTGCCACATAGGATCTAGCAAGTGAATTCACTTAGTATGATAGCATATGTTAATATCCTACCTTGGATAGGTAAGAACACCTTCCATTTTTTTAAGGATCTACTACACCAAATTTTATGTTTAGCACGCAGATCTATTTCACTCAAAACAAACACATAATACACATCCAATTGGATTTCTTCCTATCTGAAATTTTATATTTCAACTGGATTTGTTTATGATTTATTTTTTTTATATTGTCTATTTTATGATGAATTATTACTATATTACACTTCTTATTGATGGATTGGTCTAGTTTGTAGAAGATGACTTTTTCCCGTTAACACTAGGTTGTGATCTTGAGTTTAATTGTGTAGTGTTGATTAAATTGACTTGATTTTTGGTTGAACTACTATCCTATGATATTATTGTATCAATTTGTGAATAGATTGTTATGAATTGTACTCCTATCATAATAATTCCTGAGTAATTGATTTATGTTGTTAAGTAGATTATGAATTTGACCTATGTCCCTAATCATCAGCTATGAACTAGTGATAGATTGTCGTATAGTATTTAAATTTACTTCTTTATTACGTTTATTATAATTTTTTTGATGATATTTACCCATTGTTGGGTTTAGTTGAGGGTTGATGGTAAGATCTTGATGTTCGCTTATTCAGGATGACTTGGTAAGTCTTGAGATCTCTACTCTTTACTTCAATTATGGTTACTTTTGATTAATTGATGATGTTGTGTTGAAGTATACCTTATATTAAGATTGATAGGGTTGGTATGATGTTGAATTTGAAATGTTTTTATTATGGCTTTGTATGGTATTGTCTAAGATGTAAATATTATAAGGATGGTGATGACCTACCAATAAGCCTTATCATAAATAATTATATAAATGTGTTAAACTCACATGTATGAATTGAAATCGAAGTAAATTACTCATGCAATCCTTATTGAGCTATGATGATGAGCATATAAGGCATATACAATCAGACCTAAAACTAATCTATGGTTGTTAATAAATGCTTAAAGACATTTCAAAATGAGACTCAAGCTTAGCACCGACTGAACTAAAGTGAGGACTGTCCCTTTCCACATAGGGAAGGTAGGATCACTATTTTTCTCTTTACTTTAAAGAATCTAATGCATTTAGAATAAATAGGTCAGTAATTATATCTCCTAGTTCTTGAACTATGATGCCCCCATAGGAAAACTAGCTAGTGGATCCACGTAGTTGCTATGTTTGTGTTATGGTACTACCTTGTCAAGTAGTCCGCCTTCTTTCAGTGTAGGGTTCTATGACACTAGTTTCTATATTATCTCATGTAATCTATGTCGTTTAAGGCAAGATGTTACCAAAAGGTAAAATGAAGTAATGAATGAACTCTAACTAGGATGACCTCAGGCGTTTAACTTAGTCTAGGTAGGGGTATGAGACTCCACTAATACATTAAACTAGTTAGCCTTGAAGGTAGTATTTGGATGTTGTTCTTATATGTGTATATGCTTATAAATCTAAATGATGGTAATATGATGATCTTACATGTAAATGACACTATGTGATGTTGGTAACTCTTATGAACATGTACTTGGTCTTACATGCTAAAGTATGATATTATGTACTATTAATGATGTGTTATGTGGAGTTGGACATTGGTTATGGTTCTTGCTAGGTTTTCTTGATTAAGTAAGGTTATGAGGCTTTGCTTAGTTATTACACAAGTTGACTTAATAAGGGTCATGAGTAATGATCTTGTTTTGGCATAAAGATATGAAATCTTATTCAAGCTTGTGATGTTATGGTTTGATGATAGAGTTCTATTTGATTTTGGATTATATGTATGTTTATATGCATGTGAGTTGAATTGCCTTAAGGTGGTTTGGTCATGTAAAGTACATGGTATGGACTTGATAAATATGCATTAATGACTTGTATTTGTTCTTGAATGTGCATACGACTTTGCAAATATTAGATAACATGTTTTAATGAAATACCCCTTTTTAGCATGATTTTACATTATATGTCCGTACGGCCTCATACTTAGTAAATGTGATATGCTAACCCCATTTTCTCCCTTTTCCGTGACATTTTAGGTTCCGATCATTGAAGGTCTTTGAGACAACTTTGAAGAAGCAGACTCTCTTTTAAGACTATGTTAGGTATCTTATATAGCTATGTGCAATAAAAGTAGAAGACTATGTAAAAATTTTATATGAAGGGTCTATTTATACTCGATATGAATATATATTATATGTATGCGAGAGATCTATGTAAACCTTAAGATAGATGTAGAAATGTTTTAAATTTTACTCATTTTTAACCTATGAATGTAATAATGTAAACTAAGAGGCTAGTCTTAGTCCTCTCCGAGGAAGACGACACTGGTTACCTCTAGGGGGTGCTCCCCGGATGGGATAGAAAACATGCACAAACTTTCTTCCTAATGAAGTTCAAATGGTAATTAACACCAGGTATATCACAGCAATAGGAAGGCATTCCAAAAAAATTCAATATTTACCATATCACTAGCCTTCATAAGCAAGCATCAATTTTGGTAAACAACACAATTTATAGGCACACATAAGGCACTTAGCTAAACATGTCTTCACTTTTCAATAGTGAGCCAACAATCATGCTTTCCAAACCATAAAAGTTACATAATTTCAAGAGACTCAACAATCTTAATTTTAAAGAGGCTCATTATAAGGTTAAGCATTACACATAACAAGTGACTTCAACCATGTTGATTACCTTATCTCATGAAGTCAAACACACAACTAGTATATTAAGATGAACAATCAACATGAGAACACATGTATTTGATCAAAAATCTTTTTCAAATATTTTAGAATCTTCAAAATATCCGTAAAATAGTGTCAATTAATACATAACAACCATATGAAGGTTATGATATTCATGCTCCATGGAAAGCTCCTATAATGAATACGCTTACTAAGAAATCATTAGTTTCAAGCTCAAGTAGAATAGAAGAACAAGGTAGAAACTTCTACAACCTTAATACTCACATCACCATCCCTCCACTTAGGGTAAACCTAACTAAGATTAAATTAACCCAACCATAAGAGGATTTTAACTTACCAACCTTCATTTTCATCACTTAAAAAAGTTATTACTCTTTAGAAGAACT
>JAKWIY010001329.1:0-21889 GCA_027704805.1 Solanum corneliomulleri | reverse complement strand
TATCAATTATTGGTTGTTAATTATTAGTTCGGTTATTAATTTAACCAAAGATTATTCAGAGTCTAAAAGGCATCAAAGTGATTCATTGTACACATATCTGAAAGCCCATTTATAACAAACTTTTATATCTTTTAATTCATGATTATTGTTCTTTTTGTCATATATGGAGAATTGTTGAAAATAATTATTATAATAACTCAAAAATAATTACTTTTATTAAAATCTTGGTGCATTGTTTAATACCTTATTGACTAGAATTCACGAGTATTTGATAAGATGATTTTCTTACCTTACATATTAAATTGTAATAAGTTTTCATTAAAAGTCATAACATGAATGTAGATTTAGAAATGTCTAGGTTCATTCATTTAATTAGATTTAGAAAATCTGTAAGTAGATTAATTTTTTCTATATATAGAGAACGAGCAGTTCTATATATGGATGTCTCATCTTGTTAACATAGAAAAAATCACCATGGAAAAAGAACTCTTAGAAATTGACAATGAATGATACTCAATCTGTTAGGTACCCAACGATAGAGATGTTCTGGAAATCCCAACACAGTAAAATGGAAAACGTTAACGATTTCAAGAGAAGGTTTCTTCTTCCACCAACCCGCATCAAGAAGATCATGAAGAGGGACGAGGATGTACGAATGGTCGCGGTTGAATAACTTGTATGCTGGCTAAGGCATGTGAGTTGTTCATTCAAAACCTCACCCTTCGTTCTTCGCTTAAGGCTTGTCGCGCCTCATTTTTCATAAAAACGGGTTTTGTGCACGACCTGACAACTCTTTTGGGATTTTGAATTAGGAGTCACCACCTAGCGAATTAAGGCGTGTTAGGGCACATATCTAACCTAACTAAGTCTATCTAAGGTCAACCAGATAGAGATCAGGGTAAGGGTTCAAATTACCTCGAGGGATAGGTGTTAGGCATCCCTCGAGGTCCACAAATGTGGGTCCCAGCTGTATCTTTATGCAATCTATATGGGGGTTACAAGTAGCAAATAATGTCACTTCATTTATTAGTTTATTTAAGCTTGCTAAGTGATAACAAATCAAAAATAATTAAGACTATTTTATTATTTTTATTAATTTAAACATACAAGGCTAGGTGATAACAATAAATTAACAATCAAGTTTATTTTTATTTATTTAAACATACTAGACTATGTGTTAAATAAATAAAACAAATAGCTCATATTATTATTTTAATTAATATTTAAACATGTGAGTCTAAGTGATAAAAAATTAAACAATTGAGAAAAAAAAATTATTATTATTTTTTATTAATTATTTAAGAATGCAAAACTAAGTGATACCAATAAATAAACATTAAAAATTTAAAGATAAGCGAGGGGATAGAAAAGAGGTAAATAAATAAGCAAACAGTTTTATTATTTTTTATTTTAATCTACCCCAAATAAATTACTAAACAATTAAAATTACTTCAATTATTTATTATTTGAGCATACAATCTATGTAATAAACAAATATTACAAATATTAAGCAATTAATAAAGAGATAAACAAGATGACATAATATGCACAAAAGATATAGAAGATAGCTCGATTTAATTTATTATGCTACACCAAACAAGAAAAATATGTGCGAAAGTAAAGTTTTAAAAAATTGAGCAAGTTTTGAATAGAAATTTTTATTTTAAAAAAAAATATTTGTTTCTTTATAGGGATGATGCCACGATATTGTTTAATCGCGCTCCTCCACCATAGAACAATTTTATTTTGAGGTCGGTCTTAAAAAAATAAAAAAAAAATTATATTTTGAAGATTATTTGAAAATTTAGTTTCCATAACATAAATATTTACATATAAAATACACATAATTCCTTTTTAAAATCATAGGTAGGTAGTACTTCCGGGAACACGTCGGCTTAATTTAAAAAAAAAACATTGGAATTAGAACTCGTGATTCGTTCGACTTTCCCACTAACGATAGGTTAGGAGACAGTACTTATAATTTATGTATATATATTTTATAACAAATTTCATAATCAATCCATAGTTTGAATGGAGGATTGAACAATGACTAAGAAAAGCATGTTGTAAATCTTTTGTAGAAAAGAAAAAAGAACTAGTAGAGCATTAATATAGTCAATAAATTATATGCAAAGATTTTAATATGAAATGTATTTAAAAGTCAAGAAATTTTTTAAATGCATCAAAACTTTTCTAAAATAACATATTGCATCATAAATGTAACGACCTGTTTAGTCGTTTTGAGCAGTAGAGTTTATTTCTGGTAATAATTGTCTAGGTCGATGGATCCCACGACGGACCGTCATGGGCACGACGGACCGTCGAGGGGTCTCGTTCCAAAACACTTAGATTTTGAAAATTTGGGTACTGAGATTGACTCTCTGAACTTCACGACGGAATGGCAGGACGGACCATCGTTGGCACGACGGACCGTCACAAATCTTTCCACAGAAATAACTCTCTGAACTGAATGACGGACCTGCAGGACGGACCGTCACAGTCATGACGGACCGTCACAGGCTGCATAACCCTGACTGGGTCGGATTTCTGTTAAAAGTTTTTAAGGGGCGTTTTGGACTATTCATGCTTATAATTATAAAGTTAGTGGATTAATGTTAATAATTCAATTACTTGGGGGTTAAAGGAGATAATCTTGAAATAAATAGTGGGTTATTTTTATCATCTTCTGTACTTAATTATATGACAATTAGGGTAAAAGAAAAAGGGTTTGAATAAGAAAAATAGAGAAAACAGAGAGAGAAAGGGAGAACGAACGAGCGAGAGAAGAGAGAACGAAGAGGTACGCAGTTTACTTCTAAGTTTTGGAGAACATTGCATGCAGAATTAGGTACTAGGTTGGACCTTAGTACTGCATTTCACCCTCAGATCGATGGTCAGTCTGAGCGAACGATTCAGGTGTTGGAAGATATGCTTCGTGCATGTGTGATATAATTTGGTGGTCATTGGGGTAACTTCTTACCCTTAGCAGACTTCTCCTACAATAATAGGTATCACTCAAGTATTGATATGGCCCCATTCGAAGCATTGTATGGGAGGAGATTTAGGTGTCCCATTGGTTGGTTTGATGCATTCGAGGTGAGGCCCTGGGGTACTGATCTTCTTGAGGGAATCATCAGAGAAAGTGAAATTCATTCAAGAAAAGCTTTTAGCGGCGCAAAGTAGGAAAAAGGAATATGCAGATCGAAAGGTTAGAGACTAGGAGTTCATGGAGGGTGAACAAGTCTTGCTGAAGGTTTTCACCATGAAAGGGTGATGTGGTTTGGTAAAAGAGGTAAGTTAAGCCCAAGGTATATGGACCATTTGAAGTAATTAAGCTTCGCCCTTGTTTTTCTTCTTGTGATCGTTCGAGGACGAACGATGGGTAAATTTAAACCATTGTAACGACCTGTTTAGTCGTTTTGAGCAGTAGAGTTTATTTCTGGTAATAACTCTCTTGGTCGACGGATCCCACGACGGACCGTCATGGGAACGACGGACCGTCGAGGGGGTATCGTTCCAAAACACTTAGATTCTGAAAATTTGGGTACTGAGATCGACTCTCTGAACGTCACGACGGAATGGCATGACGGGCCGTCGTTGGCACGACGGACCGTCACAAATCTTTCAACAAAAATAACTCTCTAAACTGTATGACGGACCTGCAGGACGGACCGTCACAGTCATGACGGACCGTCACAGGCTGCGTAACCCTGACTGGGTCGGATTTCTGTTAAAAGTTTTTAAGGGGTGTTTTGGACTATTCATGCTTATTATAATAAAGTTAGTGGATTAATGTTAATAATTCAATTACTTGGGGGTTGAAGGATATAATCTTGAAATAAATAGTGGGTTATTTTTATCATCTTTTATACTTAATTATATGACAATTAGGGTAAAACAAAAAGGGTTTGAATAAGAAAAATAGAGAGAACAGAGAGAGAAAGGGAGAACGAACGAGCGAGAGAAGAGAGAAAGAAGAGGAAAGCAAAGATTTTGAAGAGTAGCTTGCGTGATCACGAATTCTTCGGTGGAGGTAGGTTATGGTTTATACTATCTCATAGAAAACTCTAAATAGCCATTGATATGTATTGGGTAGTATTGTAAAGTCTTCTATATGCTTAATTGTGTGCTTGCATGATGTACTTTTGTAATTGTGATGGATTAGAATGTGGAGGTCATTGAATCTTTAATCCTTAAATCCACTCTGTTAATGATGATGCCTTGGTATAAAAGAAGACTTGATGAACTAAAAGAATGAGATTAGGGGATCGGGTGTCACGAACCGACACAGAATGAATTAGGGGATCGGAGTATCACGTTCCGACACCAGGATAGTATGGGATCGGAGTGTCACGTTCCGACACCAGGATAGTATGGGATCGGAGTGTCACGTTCCAACACCAGGATAGTATGGGATCGGAGTGTCACATTCTGACACCAGGAAAGTATGGGATTGGAGTGTCACGTTCCGACTCCAGGATAGTACAGGATCGGAGTGTCATGTTCCGGCACCAGGATAATAAAAGAGAATGAGTATTGAGGGGATCGGATTGTCACGTAACGACACAAGAGGAATAAAGAGAATGAATCTTGAATTATGTTAATATACTCAATTTGAAGAACCTAATTCCTAAATGAGTATGGTGTGGAGGCTTGAGTCCTCGTAGGTGTGTTTTGGTGTTGTTGCAGATGATTCTTGACTTGTTGATTGTCACCTGTTAAGTATTGTGGTTGATTTTATGTTATTATTCAATATATATTGCTTTCTATTTCGAGTTGGCCGATGATACCTACTCAGTACTTGTGCCTTGTACTGACCTCTACTTGTATTGTTTTCTTTGTTATTTATGGAATGTAGCAAACGTACCATCGACTTCAACTCGTCCTCAACTCTAGCCCGTCTTCATCACACCAGATTTCAGGGTGAGTTATTGTTTCTAGCTTGGACTGGATCTTCTTCTTCACGTCTTGATGCCTTGAAGTTCTGGCATGGACTAGCTTTTTATTTATTTTAGCTCTTTAGATACTCTTAGATTTAGAAATTGGAGGATAGATGTTCTTGTGGTGATGACTTCAAGATTTTAGGGATAATAAGTATTAAATTTTAGAAGTTATTTATTGGTTATATTAATGAGTTTAAAGTCTTCCGCATTATAGTCTGTTTATTATGGTTGAAATGTTGGGGTTAAGATTGGTTGGTTTGGTCACATAGTAGGATAAGTGTGGGTGCCACTCGCGGCTCATTTTGGGTCGTGACAAACTTGGTATCAGAGCATTAGGTTCGTTGGTCTCATCACACAAGAACGAGTCTAGTAGAGTTTAAGGAACGGTAGGGGGACGCCTTTACTTTTCTTTGAGAGGCTATAGGACTTTAGGAAATTCCATTCTTTCTTTCTTTCGTGCTATTACTTGGATCCAATTGGTATCTGGGTGATACAAATTGGTATCTGACCATCTTCACTCTATTTCGCAGATGGTTAGAACTAGAGCAACAACTGCGCCAACACCAACACCTGCAAGACAAGATGCATCTGAGCCAGCCATTGGGGCTGTAGCTCGAAGAGGAGCAGTGGCAAGAGGCCGTGGTAGAGGTCGTGGGAAGACGTCCTCTAGAGGAAGAGGACAAACACCTGGTGCAGCTAGTACTAGGGCGGTGACTCCTCCACCGACTGATGAGGTAGTAAGAGAGGGTGAGGAAGGGGAAAATGAGCAAGTGCAAGATGAGGAATTACCACCCCAACCTACCCAGAGATGATTAACCAGGTTCTTGCTTATCTTAGCGGGTTATTTGATCAAGGCCAGACACCTCCAGTGTTTTCTGCACCAGCACCTCAGGTTCCGGGAGTACAACATGCAGCTGCTGTGGCTCCCCGCATGGATGCCTCATTTGAAATAGGCACGTTCCCTCGATTGACTACAGGACCTATAATGACGAGTGATCAACATGAGCTTTTCACTAAATTCTGAAGTTGAAACCTCCAGTCTTCAAGGGTGCTGAATCTGAGGATGCCTATGATTTTCTGGTGATTGTCATGAGTTGCTACATAAGATGGGCATAGTAGAACGATTTGGTGTTGAGTTTGTGACCTATCAGTTTCAAGGGAACGCCAAAATGTGGTGGCGGTCATATGTTGAGTGTCAACCAGCACAGGCACCACCTATGACTTGGGCGTCATTCTCTAGCTTATTTATGGAGAAGTATATACCCCGGACTTTGAGGGATAGGAGGAGAGATGAGTTCCTAAGCCTAGAGCAAGGCAGGATGTCGGTTACTGCTTATGAGGCTAAGTTTCGTGAGCTATCCAGGTATGCCACCCAACTTTGCTTCAGTCCACAAGAGCGGATTCGCCGTTTCGTGAAAGGGTTGAGGTCAGATTTGCAGATTTCAGCCTTACAGGTAGCTGCTGCAGCAAAATCCTTTCAGGAGGTGGTAGATTTTGTGATAGAAGTGGAGGGGGTGAAGCCAGACGACTTCACATGGCATCGACATCTAAGAAGTTTCGTAAGGGAGGGGAGTTTAATGGGTTCTTACTCCAGAGGCAAGGTTTCAGGAGGTTACCCAGCCCCGACTTTTAGTCTTCACTGCAGGCGTAGCTTTGGGGTCCATCGCAGACCAGCCAACATTCCTCTGAGTTTGGAGGTTACCCCCAGACTTCGTCATTCTCACAGAGACCTATGCTTGAATCCGAGAGATGTTATGGATGTGGGAGACTGGACACATTAGCGGTATGTCCAAACAGAGTTACAGACCCCCAATAGTCAGAGGTAGAGGTGGTCATGGAAGAGGCCGTCATTCTGGAGAACGTGTTAGCCGAGGTAATGGTGGCCACCAAAACGGCCGGGGTGACGAACAAACTGGAGCTACTACAGCACAACATGGTAGGGGCAACGGGCAGACAGGCGATAGGGCCAATTGTTATGCTTTCCTTGGGAGGTCTGAATCGGAGACATCTGATGCTGTTATCACAGGTAATCTTTTAGTTTGTGATTGCATGGCTTCTGTATTATTTGATCCTGGCTCCACATTTTCATATGTATCTTCCTCATTTGCTACTGGTCATAATTTACATTGTGATTGCTTGACATGCCTATTCGTGTTTCTACTCCGGTGGGTGAGTCTGCGATAGTTTTAAAGGTGTTAGGTCTTGTCTTGTAACTTTTGTGGGGAGCAATACTCATGTAGACTTGGTTATCTTAGAAATGGTTGATTTCGATGTAATTCTGGGTATGACTTGGCTTTCTCCAAATTTTGCAATCTTAGATTGTAATGCAAAAACTGTAACGTTGGCCAAGCCTGGACAGATCCGTTAGTGTGGGAGGGTGACTACACTTCCACTCAAGTTCGTATCATCTCCTTTCTTCGTGCTAAGAGAATGTTAGTAAAGGGTGTTTAGCTTTCTTTTCACACCTCAGGGATGATACTACCCAAGTACCTTCAATTGAGTCGGTTTCGATAGTCCGTGAGTTTATGGATGTGTTTCCTGCGACCTTCCTGGTATGCCACCGGATAGGGATATCGACTTTGCATTGATCTGAAGCCGGGTACTCGCCCCATTTCCATACCCCCTTATAGGATGGCCCCAGCAGAGTTAAGGGAATTAAAGGGCTCAACTTCAAGAGTTGTTAGGTAAAGGCTTCATTAGACCAAGTGCTTCCCCTTGGGGTGCTCCATTTTTATTTGTGAAGAGAAAGATGGGAGTTTCCGGATGTGCATAGACTACTGGCAGTTGAATAATGTAACTATTAAGAACAAGTACCCCATTCTCGCATTGATGACTTGTTCGATCAGTTATAAGGTGCTTGTGTCTTCTCTAAGATTGACTTGAGATCGGTTATCATCAATTGAAAATCGGGCAACAGATGTGCCAAAGACTGCTTTTCGAACTAGGTATGGACATTACAAATTCGTAGTAATGTCTTTTGGTCTTACGAATGCCCCTGCTACTTTCATGAGCTGATGAACGGGATTTTTAAGCCATATCTAGATCTCTTTGTTATCGTATTTATTGATGATATACTGATATACTCAAAAAGTAGAAGGAACATGAGGAGCATTTGAGAATTGTATTGGAGTTGTTGAGGAGAAAAAGCTTATGCCAAATTCTCCAAGTGTGAGTTTTGGCTAGATTCAGTGTCCTTCTTGGGGCACGTGGTTTCTAAGGATGGAGTGATGGTGGATCCTTCCAAGATTGAAACAGTGAGGAATTGGGTAAGACCTACTAAGTGTCAGAGATAAGGAGCTTTGTTGGGTAGCTAGCTACTACCGTCGATTTGTCAAGGAATTTTCCTTATGCTCCCCGCTGACAAAATTGACTAAGCAGAACATTCCATTTGTATGGTCGACGATGTGAAGAAAGCTTCCACAAACTCAAGACCTGCTGACTACTGCACTATTCTACCTTGCCAGTAGAGGGTAAGAATTTCATTGTTTATTGCGATGCATCTATTATGGGTTGGGTGCAGTGCTAATGCAAGAGAGGAATGTAATCGCTTATGCTTCGAGGCAACTAAAGGGCATGAACGTAACTATCCGACTCACGATTTGGAGTTGGATGCGGTAGTGTTTGAATTAAAGCAATGGAGACATTATCTATATTGGGTTAAGTGTGAAGTCTATACGGATCATCGTAGTTTACAGTATGTCTTTACTTAGAAAGTGTTGAATTAAGACAGAGGAGATTGATGGTGGAACTACTGAAGGACTATGATATCACTATCTTGTATCACCCGGCAAAAGCTAATGTTGTGGCAGATGCCTTTAAGTAGAAAGGCAGGGAGCATGGGAAGTAGTCTAGCTCACTGCAGGTTTCTAGACGCCCATTGGCTAGAGAGGTTCAGACTCTGGCTAATGACTTTATGAGGCTGGAAGTACTGAGAAGGGAGGATTTTTGGCCTATGTGGAGGCAAGATCTTCCTTCTTGACAAGATTACGGGAAAGCAGTTTACTGATGATGGAAAATAATTCGGATCCGAGATAAGGTGTTGCGAGGAGAGGCTAAAGAAGCAAAATCGATGAGGAAGGTGTTTTGAGGATTAATGGAAGGGTATGTGTGCCTCGTGTTGATGATTTGATCCATACTATTCTTACAGAGGCTCATAGTTCAGGATATTTCTATACATCCTGGTGCAACCAAGATGTACTGTGACCTAAAGCAACACTTTTGGTGGAGTAGAATGAAGTGTGAAATTGTTGATTTTGTTGCCAAATGTCCAAATTGTCAGCAAGTAAAATATGAACACCAGAGGCCCGGAGGAACACTTCAAAGAATGCCCATTCCTGAAAGGAAGTGGGAAAGAATTGCAATGGACTTCGTGGTTGGTCTTCCAAAGACATTGGGTAAGTTTGATTCTATTTGGGTAATTGTGGACGGATTAACTAAGTCTGCTCACTTCATTCCGATTAAGGTGACTTACAATGCAGAGAAGTTAGCCAAACTCTATATCTCAGAAATTGCTCGATTGCATGGAGTTCCACTTTCCATCATATCGGATAGAGGTACACAGTTTACTTCTAAGTTTTGGAGAACATTGCATGCTGAATTAGGTACTAGGTTGGACCTTAGTACTGCATTTCACCCTCAGACCGATGGTCAGTCTAAGCGAACGATTAAGGTGTTGGAAGATATGCTTCGTGCATGTGTGATAGAATTTGGTGGTCATTGGGATAACTTCTTACCCTTAGCAGAGTTCTCATACAATAACAGCTATAACTCAAGTATTAATATGGCCCCATTCGAAGCATTGTATGGGAGGAGATGTAGGTCTCCCATTGGTTGGTTTGATGCATTCGAGGTGAGGCCCTAGGGTAATAATCTTCTGAGGGAATCATTAGAGAAAGTGAAATCTATTCAAGAAAAGCTTTTAGCAGCTCAAAGTAGGAAAAAGGAATATGCAGATCGAAAGGTTAGAGACTGTTTTTCGAACCAGGTATGGGCATTATGAATTCCTAGTAATTTCTTTTGGGCTTATGAATGCCCCTGCTGCTTTCATGAGCCTGATGAATGGGATTTTTAAGCCATATCTGGATCTCTTTGTTATCGTATTTATTGATGATATACTGATATACTCAAAAAGTAAGAAGGAACATGAGGAGCATTTGAGAATTGTATTGGAGTTGTTGAGGAAGAAAAAGCTTTATGCCAAATTCTCCAAGTGTGAGTTTTGGCTAGATTCAGTGTCCTTCTTGGGGCACGTGGTTTCTGAGGATGGAGTGATGGTGGATCCTTCCAAGATTGAAATAGTGAGGAATTGGGTAAGACCTACTAATGTGTCAGAGGTAAGGAGCTTTGTTGGTTTAGCTAGCTACTACCGTCGATTTGTCAAGGGATTTTCTTCCATTACTTCCCCGCTGACAAACTTGACTAAGCAGAATGTTCCATTTGTATGGTCGGATGAATGTGAAGAAAGCTTCCAGAATCTCAAGACCTTGTTGACTACTGCACCAATTCTTACCTTGCCAGTGGAAGGCAAGAATTTCATTAATTATTGTGATGCATCCTATTCTGGTTTGGGTGCAGTGCTAATGCAAGAGAAGAATGTAATTACTTATGCTTCGAGGCAATCAAAGGTGCATGAACGTAATTATCCGACCCACGATTTGGAGTTGGCTGCGGTAGTGTTTGCATTAAAGCAATGGAGACATTATCTATATGGGGTCAAGTGTGAAGGCTACACAGATCATCGCAGTTTACAGTATGTCTTTACTCAGAAAGATTTGAATTTAAGACAGAGGAGATGGATGGAACTACTGAAGGACTATGATAT
The DNA here is from genome assembly GCA_027704805.1 of Solanum corneliomulleri. Taxonomy (NCBI): domain Eukaryota; kingdom Viridiplantae; phylum Streptophyta; class Magnoliopsida; order Solanales; family Solanaceae; genus Solanum; species Solanum corneliomulleri. Next base: position 11,125 of record JAKWIY010001329.1, on the reverse strand, counting down.
CACTATCTTGTATCACCCGGGAAAAGCTTATGTTGTGGCAGATGCCTTAAGTAGAAAGGCAGGGAGCATGGGAAGTCTAGCTCACTTGCAGTTTTCTAGACGCCCATTGGCTAGAGAGGTTCAGACTCTGGCTAATAACTTTATGAGGCTGGAAGTACTAGAGAAGGGAGGATTTTTGGCTTGTGTGGAGGCAAGATCTTCTTTTCTTGACGAGATTAAGGGAAAGCAGTTTACTGATGAGAAACTGATTCGGATCCGAGACAAGGTGTTGCGAGGAGAGGCTAAAGAAGAAATTATTGATGAGGAAGGTGTTTTGAGAATTAAGGGAAGGGTATGTGTGCCCCGCATTTATGATTTGATCTACACTATTCTTACAGAGGCTCATAGTTCCGGTATATTCTATACATCCTGGTGCAAACAAGATGTACCGTGACCTAAAGCAACACTTTTGGTGGAGTAGAATGAAGCGTGACATTGTTGATTTTGTTGCCAAATGTCCAAATTGTCAGCAAGTAAAATATGAACACCAGAGGCCCAGAGGAACACTTCAGAGAATGCCCATTCCTGAATGGAAGTGGGAAATAATTGCAATGGACTTCGTGGTTGGTCTTCCAAAGACATTGGGTAAGTTTGATTCTATTTGGGTGATTGTTGACAGGTTAACTAAGTCTGCTCACTTCATTCCGGTCAAGGTGACTTACAATGCAGAGAAGTTAGCCAAACTCCATATCTCGGAAATTGTTCGATTGCATGGAGTTCCACTTTCCATCATATCAGATAGAGGTACGCAGTTTACTTCTAAGTATTAGAGAACATTGCATGCTGAATTAGGTACTAGGTTGGACCTTAATACTGCATTTCACCCTCAGACCGATGGTCAGTCTGAGCGAACGATTCAGGTGTTGGAAGATATGCTTCGTGCATGTGTGATAGAATTTGGTGGTCATTAGGATAACTTCTTACCCTTAGCAGAGTTCTCATACAATAATAGCTATCATTCAAGTATTGATATGTCCCCATTCGAAGCATTGTATGGGAGGAGATGTAGGTCTCCCATTGGTTGGTTTGATGCATTCGAGGTGAGGCCCTGGGGTACTGATCTTCTGAGGGAATCATTAGAGAAAGTGAAATTCATTCAAGAAAAGATTTTAGCGGCGCAAAGTAGGCAAAAGAAATATGCAGATCGAAAGGTTAGAGACTTGGAGTTCATGGAGGGTGAACAAGTCTTGCTGAAGGTTTCACCCATGAAAGGGGTGATGCGGTTTGGTAAAAGAGGTAAGCTAAGCCCAAGGTATATTGGACCATTTGAAGTACTTAAGCGAGTAGGGGGGGTGGCTTATGAATTAGCCCTGCCTCCAGGACTCTCAGGAGTGCACCCGGTATTTCATGTGTCTATGCTGAAGAAATACCATGGGGATGGGAAATACATTATTCGTTGGGATTCACTTCTTCATTATGAGAATTTGTCTTATGAGGAGGAACCTGTTGCCATTCTAGATAGAGAAATCCGCTAGTTGAGATCAAGGGAGATTGCATCCATCAAAGTTCAGTGGAAGAATCGACTAGTTGAAGAGTCCACTTGGGAGAAGGAGGCTGATATGCAAGAAAGATACCCACATCTGTTTAGAGGTTCAGGTACTCGTTTTCGCCCTTGTTTTTCTTCTTGTGATCATTAGAGGATGAACGATGGGTAAATTGGTATCTATTGTAACGACCTGTTTAGTCGTTTTGAGCAGTAGAGTTTATTTCTGGTAATAACTGTCTTGGTCGACGGATCCCACGACGGACCGTCATGGGCACGATGGACCGTTGAGGGGGTCTCGTTCCAAAACACTTAGATTCTAAAAATTTGGGTACTGAGATCGACTCTCTGAACTTCACGACGGAATGGCAGGACGGACCGTCGTTGGCACGACGGACCGTCACAAATCTTTCCACATAACTAACTCTCTAAACTGTATGACGGACCTGCAGGACGGACCGTCACAGGCTGCGTAACCCTGACTGGGTCGGATTTCTTCTAAAAGTTTTTAAGGGGCGTTTTGGACTATTCATGCTTATAATTATAAAGTTAGTGGATTAATGTTAATAATTAAATCACTTGGGGGTTAAAGGAGATAATCTTGAAATAAATAGTAGGTTATTTTTATCATCTTTTATACTTAATTATATGACAATTAGGGTCAAAGAAAAAGGGTTTGAATAAGAAAAATAGAGAGAATAGAGAGAGAAAGGGAGAACGAACGAGCGAGAGAAGAGAGAATGAAGAGGAAAGCAAAGACTTTGAAGAGTAGCTTGCGTGATCACGAATTCTTCGGTGGAGGTAGGTTATGGTTTATACTATCTCATAGTAAACTCTAAATAGCCATTGATATGTATTGGGTAGTATTGTAAAGTCTTCTATATGCTTAATTGTGTGCTTGCATGATGTAATTTTGTAATTGTGATGGATTAGAATGTAGAGGTCATTGAATCTTTAATCCTTAAATCCACTCTGTTAATGATGATGCCTTAGTATAAAAGAAGGCTTGATGAACTAAAAGAATGAGATTAGGGGATCGGGTGTCACGAACCGACACAGAATGAATTAGGGGATCGGAGTGTCACGTTCCGACACCAGGATAGTAGAGGATCGGAGTGTCACGTTCCGACACCAGGATAGTATGGGATCGGAGTGTCACGTTCCGACACCAAGATAGTATGGGATCGGAGTGTCACGTTCCGACACCAGGATAGTATGGGATCGGAGTGTCACGTTCCGACACCAGGATAGTATGGGATCAGAGTGTCACATTCCGACACCAAGATAGTATGGGATCGGAGTGTCACGTTCCGACACCAGGATAGTAGAGGATCGGAGTGTCACGTTCCGACACCAGGATAATAAAAGAGAATGAGTATTGCGGGGATCGGAGTGTCACGTACCGACACAAGAGGAATAAAGAGAATGAATCTTGAATTATGTTAATATACTCAATTTGAAGAACCTAATTCCTAAATGAGTATGGTGTGGAGGCTTGAGTCCTCGTAGGTGTGTTTTGGTGTTGTTGCAGATGATTCTTGACTTGTTGATTGTCACCTGTTAAGTATTGTGGTCGATTTTATGTTATTGTTCAATATATATTGCATTCAATTTCGAGTTGGCTGATGATACCTACTCAGTACTTGTGTCTTGTACTGACCCCTACTTGTATTCTTTTTCTTTGTTATTTATGTGAATGCAGCAAACGTACCATCGACTTCAACTCGTCCTCAACTCTAGCCCGTCTTCATCACACCAGATTTCAGGGTGAGCTATTGTTTCTAGCTTGGACTGGATCTTCTTCTTCACGTCTTGATGCCTTGAAGTTCTGGCATGGACTAGCTTTTTATTTATTTTAGCTCCTTAGATACTCTTAGATTTAGAAATTGGAGATGACTTCCAGATTTTGGGGATAATAAGTATTAAATTTTAGAAGTTATTTTATTGGTTATATAATGAGTTTAAAGTCTTCCGCACTATATTCTGTTGTTTGATGGTTGAAATGTTGGGGTTTTAGATTGATTTGTTCGCTCACATAGTAGGATAAGTGTGGGTGCCACTCGCGGGCTCATTTTGGGTCGTGACAATAATGCGGAAATCTTCCAGAGGACAATAAGATTACTAATTAATAATATTAGCTAATTTAAGATTGGCAAAAATATGCACAACAAATTTTATTTTAATTATGGATATGCTAAAAGTTTATTTACAAACCTATACACATGATTTCCTAGGTGTTCAGAACGGAGTAACACATATAGGCATGATTTTGTAACTCTAAATGATATGAACATTTTAATCTTGAGGCATGGTTTCTATGTGACAAGGCAATGCTAAAAAAAATTATAACATAGTTTTTAACATCTACCGATGAGCCTACTAAATTATTAAGATGATTTTAACATTCAAAAATTATTGGAATCTAGTTATTTTAAAACTCATTAACAAACAAAGTGTCAAGCATGTTGAAAATTGGCTAGATTACAACACCTACGAACAAGAATTCTAGGTGGTTAAGATTTAAAATAGAATACCTATATGCATGATTTCTAACTTTGAAAATTACGATAAATTAGTAGCATGTAAGTCCCCTTCCCTAGGTGATCCCCCCCCCCCCCCCAAATATTTATTTTATATAGAGAGTTAAAGAGTTGTGCAAATATTACAAGTAAAAAATAGAGTGAATAAACAATATATAACAATAAAATGAACGAGGCTTCGTCCAAATTTCTTCTAGGCAAGTCTTCAACATCTTGAACTCTAAGTTTAAAACCTGAAGAAGCGGTAATGTAACACATGTACGATGAGCAAATAATTATAATATAGTAGACTTATAGTAGAAAATTACTCTCATATACATGTAAATAACACCAAAAAGAGATAAGAATAACAATAGTTATATTATCAACTTAAAAAGATATGAAACTAACTTGGATGCTTCATTGTTGTTTCGTTTCTCAACCATGAATTTTAATTATGCAAAAAATTAAGCTGAAATTAAAGAGGACTAACCAATTCTGCAGAAAAGATTATCAACTTGTATTATATGAATGATGATGAGTTGAGAGAATGAATGTGTGTATGATCAATATGAGGATGATGATTGTGAGAGTGCTTGTATAAAAAAGTATGAATGAATGATGAGAGATGAGAGGGGGACTATTATATAGTAAAGAGGGAAGCACTATAAGGAAAATAATAAAATTAGTTAGTTAAATAAATATACTATCTTCCTTATTCAAAAGGAGATTAAAATCAGCCAAATTTAAAATATTATTACCAAATATAAGCAAGTAAAGAACCAATAAGGAAGAGTAATATATATTTTCCTTAAATAAAGATAAGCCAAAATCAGAAAAATTATTCTACCATAAATAAGCAAGTAAGAAATCAATAAACTTACAAATAAGAAAAATAGATCAATTAATATTATTTTCTTTATTTCAAAGGAGAATAAAATCATAAAATTTTAAAAAATATACTATTACCAAAAATAATAAGTAAGAATAAAGTTAGGAAGACAATATTATTTTACCTTAAAATAAAGAAGAGCCAAAACAATATTATTTTATCATATATAAAAAATGTAAGAAATCAGATTAGGAAGAACAAAAATCATATTTAATTATTGATTTATTTTACCAAATATCCACCAATAAGATAAGAAGAAAAAAAAGGTTGTCATAAACAAACAAGTAAAAAATAATCAAGTCAAATAATAATGGAAGGAAGGATTCATTAATATTATTTTCCTTAAAATAAGATCATGGAATCAAATTTTAAGAAAAAATATTTTATCAATACAACCAAGTTAAAAAGTTTGATATAAACCAAGAAGATACGTAATCAAGTCAGCACAATGGATCCATTCAATAGTGACACAAATCAATGAGTGGAGCACACATCAAGCCTATAAAATTAATCGCTACAATTTTTTTATGTGCGCATAAATCAAATATATTCACTAAAATAAAACTCTATAGCCAATTGATCATATGATAGTAAAAAATGCAAAGATCAGTAAATAAAATCATAAAAATATGCAAACATTTAGACTTAGAAATTCACAAACAGATTTAAACAAAACAGTAAGTGCTAACCAATAAAATAGATGCAAAAACCAAAACGATTATCAACACCAAAATTCATGCATACAAATTATGAATATAAATGCATATCATCGAGCATCCTAAATTATGACTAGCATAGTAAAGCAATAGAAAAAAATAATCGAAATATTTGAATCACTTGAGAAATGACTATAAAATTGAATAGACGAAGTAATAATTGATTATAAGTACCAATGACGGATCTGTGAGATTCGCCCAATGTTTGGGCTTCGCCTAAGCTGTTGGTTTCTTGTTATTGCTGCTGGGTTGGGTAAAGTTATTGGACTAGAGAGTGATGTTTGGTGTTGTTCTTGCTGCTGCGCGAGGGCTGCTGTCGTGGCTGTCGGCTGCTATTGCCGGTGTTCTGGCCGGAGGGGCGCTGGTACCTGCAGAAAAAGGAGAAGAGAAAGGGGAGAGGAAGGGGAAAGGGAAGATACGGGAGGGGAGGAGAAGAGGGACGCGAGTGGGCAGAAGGGGAAGAGGGGGGAAGGGAAGGAGGAGAGGGAGAGGGAGAGGGAGAGGAGGCTCTGGCGGCCATCTTTGCCGGTAGTTAAAATGGGGGTCGTCGAAAAGAGTGGGGGAGAAAGGAGAAAGAAGAAAGAGAGAGAGAGGGGCGGCGGTTTGAGGGAGAGGGGGGTGTTGACAGAGGGACGTCGCCACCTCTAGCTGATGGCCTCGCCGGGTAGGAAAAAGAAGAGAGGGGAGAGGAGGCTGCCGAAAAAAGGGGAGAGAAGTGAGAGAAAGGAGAAAAATTTGAGGAGAAGACAGGGAGAGGAGGAGAGAGAGGGAGAGATTTTTTCAAGATTAGGTCGTTTAGGGTATTCGAAAATAGGAAGAATAAGAGATTAAATCTTGACCGTACAATTAGTTAGATGAACGGCTAGGATTCGATCTATGATTTAGTAATTTAAACGGACGGATGAGATTAATAGATGAAGTCTTGAAATTAGATTGGAAAAGATATGGAATGGCCAAAATTGCAATAGAAATTGGCTAGAACTGAAATGAAATGGTGGCTATAATTGGAATAAATTTTAAAGTGGAGTTGCTAGAATTGAAAGAAATTAGAATAGAATAGGTTATAATTTAAAAGATTTTGATGAATATTTAAGAATTACTATTTAATTAAAATACTATGTATCTTAAAATGTTTTTTATATAATTGAAAATCACTTTGATTTTAAAACATTCGAAATTCATTAATAATTTTAAAATATTTTAATAACATTTACAATAATTTTATAAAGTAAAACATACTAAAATATATAATTTTCAAGCAAAATCGACAATAATTCAAAACTTTAAGAAAATTTTAAAATAGGTATTTAATCAAATCTAATCCTAAAAATGGTTAAAGATCGGTGAAAATTGGGTGTCAACAAGTCTCAGAAAAACCATCGACGTATTATGAAGAAGGATGACCTTACTGATGTAATTGTGCAGACTGAGTATTTTGATTTCCTTCTAGATGTTGTTCATGGGGATGATGCAACTGATCCTTTTCACACCAAGCTCTGTTTCATTTCGTGTTGTTAGAGGAAGCAATGGACAGAATGGTGTAGACACGTAATTTTGACCGAATTTAAGTTTTTATACCCTTTTTAGAGCATACATAATTTTATCTATCTAAATTAAATATATTTTGACTTTTTTATTATTTTCATTAAGTTTATTAAAAGATATAAGAATCAACAATATAAATATAATTTTATTAGATAAGTTTATTTTGATTGTTAAAAAAAAGATATATATATATATATATATATATATATATATATATATATATATATATATGTTACATATAATATTTAAATAAACTAATATTTCTCAATTATGTTTTTTGTTTTAATTACCCATTTAGGTTATTTATTTATTTACTCAAAGCAATTAATAATTATATAATTATCATTTTACATATATTAATATTAAAAAAAATCCAACAAACCCACGATCCCATGACCCCACTCCCCACTCACACCACACATACACACTACACATAGACACAAAAGAAATCAAAAAAAGAAAAAGATCAGAAAATGAAGAAAAAGAACGGGAAGAGGAAAAAAAGAGGGAAAAAGGAAGAAGAAAAAAAATCACAATAGAGAGGGGGATTTTTGAAGAAAGACAAAACAATATACATCATATTTTTATTTATTGTGATAGAAATCTTGAGGTCCATTCTTGCGGTTCCAAGTTCGTGATTCCTAATTGTTGGTTTTGTTCTCTTTTTCTCATGAACCAGTTTTCCTCAGAGGTAACATTTATTTATACCTTATGTTGTATAATGTATGTTATCATTGAGTAAGAATTGAATTTTGTATATTAAAGTTGTTCATTAAAACTTATCAATATTTTTTCCACATAATAACTATATTAATCACGAGTTTTATTCTCATTAACTATAATGTAACAACGGTGGACTATATGATTATGTTTCACATGTACAAAGGTTCGGTTTTATTTATTTACATTTTTATGTATGCAATACGTAGATAGTCATGAACTTTATTTTGTTTAAGTTTTACTTTAATACATTTGTTGATGACTGATTCGATTGACAAGTGAACGTGATTAATCTCTTTACATAACTTTAAAATATATAAAACGGGTTATCTGCTGGCAATTCCTATTCATGAATCTTATGTGTATTTTGCATAATTAGTCATCTAATTTGTTTTGTTATTGGGTTTAAGAAAAAAAATTAAAAAAATAAAAGAACAATAAATAAACAAACATAAAGTGACAGAAAATATACTTGAAAGAGGAAAAATAGAAATAAGAAAAGAGATCAACAAAACGTAAGGAAAAATGGTTAAAAATGCATATACAAATAAAAAAACAACACCACAACAACATTAAAAAAAAAAGGAACAAAGTGTGAAAAAAAATGAAAGAAAAAGAAGAACAAAATAAGAAATATAAGTAAGAAATGTAAAATAAAAGATTTTTTTTAAGGCAAAAGGTTTAAAAAAAGTGCAACAAAATTAAGATAAAAAAAAGGGGGAAAATGCGAGCAAAAAATATAATTAATAAAATAAAGATGAAACAAATTAATATTAATATAAAGAATGTAAAAAAAAAGGGTAACAAAATTATTAAAAAGTAAAAACAAAAAGAGGATGTGCAGAGAGAAAAAAAAAAAAGCAACCAAAAACGTGAAAAAGAAAATCTGCCAAAAAAATAAAATAAAAAATAAAAAATAAAAAAAATCAACAAAGCCAAAAAAATACAATAAAGAAAAATAAAAAAAAACAGAAATTAAGAAACAAGCAAAATGTTGAAGGAGTAAAGAAAATAATGTATAAAAACTTGACATGCTTATAAAATTGGATAGTTTTAAATATATCGGATAAATAAAAGATTTGGGGGTAAATACATTTGTTTTAACAATATAATATTCAAAAAATTAGTTAAGTTATAAAAGTCCATAAAGCGACCGTGTTAGAATCATGGGACTCGAGGGATGCCTAATATTTTCCCCTCGGTCAACAGAATTCCTTACCCGAACTGGTTCGCAGACCAAAAAAAAAGTCATTTCCTTTTGATTAGGGATTAAACAAAAAAGGTGACTTGGAACACCGTAACTTAATTCCAAGTGGTGATTCTGAAAAAAATAAAATAATCCCCTAATTAATAACGTCACTTAAATTGGAAAAACCATTACGCCGCTGCGCGAAAAAGGGATGTGACATCTATGGCGACTCCGCTGGGGACTAGAATTCGAGCTTGTAAATATGGACTTCTACATGACTTTATTATGTATTTACGTACTTATCGATTTGTGAATATTGTGTTTAATTGCATAATATGTTATTTGCTTGCTTATTTACCCTTTTGATAATATGTTAATTATCATATAACTATCTTTCCTCGCGCATCCATCTGAGTCTTCTGAGATACTTTATTCAGAGATGCGATTACGATCTCGAGCCATGAGATACCAGAGATGCGGCAACGTTCCTGGAAAAAATCTATACTAACACATGTCTTAGGATGTGAAGGACTAACAGTGAGGCCAGAAAGTCGTGCTACTGGTAAGTTGTCCCTTCTCGACTATAGTAGTCCGCTCGTTTTATGGCCAGTCTAGACACCTTCCCTATTAGATTGTTTACCTAGTAAAACAAGCCTCAACAATGACTATCCCTAATAGGATTCGATTTATCTGCATCATGCATAATGTTGGATTAATGGGGAGCTCGACACAAGGGTTGAGCCTGTCTAGGAGAAGTATCCCTACTTGAGACTATCATATACATTATTTGTGTTACTTGTTGCATTATTGGGAATACTATACAAATGTTGATCAGCTTTAGATGAATGAATTATAATGAAAAATTAATTATAACGAAAAATATCAAATTAAAGTTTTGACGTAATATTTTTATTAAACACAGTTTTTCTATCAAAATTCATATTTCTTTTACAAATAGAAAAATCTATCATTACCATCAAAGTTTTTCTATATATAAAAAAAAGATTGAAAATTTAATCAACAAAAAATAAAATACAATCGAATATACTAATATTTTTAGTTTTGGAAAAAGTTTAAGGGCTATTTATATATATATATATTTTTTCCTCATTCTTCCTTTAATAACCATTTTTTTTAAAAAAAATACAAAAATAAAAAAATAAAAATTACTTGCTTTTTTTGTGTGTGTGTATGATTTTTACGTTATTCTTATTAAAAAATATTTTATTATAAAAAAATAATAAATAAATTACCTTTTTTTGTGTGTATGATTTTTTTTGTTATTCTTATTAAAAAATATATATTTTTTACTAAGCCTAGTTTGTCACTATCATAATATAGGAAAATATGAATCCATATGGAAAGGGAGATAATAGACAAAGAGAGGATCAACCACCTCGATTCATGATTTTGGATAAGGCCCCGACACGCTTGAAGACATGGTATGAAAATATGACAAACCATGGACGAGGAATGGTGTTCAAACGCTTGGGATTTCTACGAAGTCTTTTTTATGTTGAGCCGCGACGGGATTTGATAGAAGCACTAGTGCATTTTTGGGATCCGTTAAGGAATGTATTCCATTTTTCTGGTTGTGAACTCATCCCCACCCTTGAGGAGATAGGGGCATTCATTGGAAAGGGTAAACATCTTCACAAAGGAGAGCCTATGATACCAAAACATATTAATGGGAGGAGGTTTCTAAAATTACTGCATATAAATGAGAATGATATAGGTGGTTGTCTTGATAATGGATGGGTTCAGTTAGAATTTTGTACAAAAGATATGGCAAAAGTGATGGATTCGAAGTGTATGGAATAAAACTCCGTAATAATAGGTGTCACCTGACCTGGGAAGCACACAATTATGATGCCTTCGTGGTGGCTTTTTTGGGGATCATGGTATTTCCAAAAAAGGGAGGAAAGATTAGCATGAACTTGGCTGCAGTCATTACAGCTTTTGAGAAAAAGCCTAATATCACCCTCGTACCAATGATTCTGGCAGACATCTATCATGTTTTAA